>JANPXK010000584.1:0-34381 GCA_024704745.1 Rosa lucieae
TTTATCTTAGCTAGTGGTGGATTACGAAGTTCTCAACGTCCATACATCTGATTTGGAATCCCTAAAATTGAAACATTTTCTTCTTTTATTATTGTTTGCGTTTTGAAAAACTCCAATCCCCCCTTTTTACATTAACTTGTATATATTCTCTTTGTTTATTTTTGTACATAATACTTTTACTTTATTATTTTAATTCTTTTTGTTATTTTTGTACATAAACTTTTTACTTTTATTAATTTATTTTTGCAATTACAGGTGTACCCTCAATCCCCGGACTGAACGATCCCTGCTTATCCTATACTAACATTGTCTTTTGCAGGGTAATTTTGTGCGCTTAATTCAGGCGCACCATCTTGTATGTAGTGAATTGGTGAACTTGGGCAGGTTGTAGGAGATCAGAACTTTAGCGTGCTCCTCATGCGAAGGAGACTGCTTTTGATCGCGAATGAGAATCCTTCTCTTCCTTGGTGGTTGCTTCGCCATGTGTATAGCAACAAGTATCTGCCTTGTTTGCTGGCTCTCTGTTGATTTTCTCAAATGTAGGGGTTGTAGCGGCTTTCCTGGCTTGATCAAGGAATATAGTACTTGGCGACATAAGATGCAAAATAGCAAACTGTTTGTTGTCATTTAATCCTTCGCGAGTCTTATGCCGAAGAGGATGATTGGATCATGGCTATCGACATCATGACGTGTGACCAAGTGAAACCACCATACTTGCTGCAACTTTAGCATATAAAACCGCATCGGTTTTAATCATGTTTTAATTAAAAAACATCAGGCCGCTATGATGGCCCTGCCGTGGTAAGAAAAGGTGGAATATCTTCACTGTTGCCTTAGATGCGATTCTCAAGATGAAATAATGACTCATTAATTATCAACCAGGGCCACTCACTGGCCCAACTAATAAATTAATCTCTAAAATATCTGAGCTATAAATCGAGGTGTAATGGAGAAGTATCTTCACTGTCGCCTCAGATACGATTCTCAAGATGAAATAATGACTCATTAATTATCAACCAGGGCCACTCACTGGCCCAACTAATAAATTAATCTCCAAAATATCTGAGCTATAAATCGAGGTGTAATGGAGAAGTAATCCTTGCGACCTAGAAATGGCATTCAAGAAACCATTCGTTATCGATCAGGCAGATGAAATCACTGAGAAAGCCGCATTCAACTGGTGGACTAACATGAGTATTCGATGTAGATGCCAGACCGAAGAGGAGAGAAGTCGATTGATGGGCTTTGGTGGCGGTGATAGTCGAGCGAGTCTGGGTCCCACACCTCGCGATCGTTTGCCAGACGATGCTATGGCCTATTATGGGCTTCCCATCCGTCGTCCCATAGCGGCTCTTCGGCAGGTGCCTGATGATTTTAGCAGTTGGGGACCAAGGAGGAAAGTGGGCTACTGGCCTACCGTCACTCCCGAGGAAAAGGTTTGGTTTCAGGAGGTCCGAGCGAGAGATTTGGCCCGATGGGATGCGGTAGGTATCACCCAAACCATCGATCTATGCTTCTGTCTTCCTCATAATACTAGCCCTGCACCGCTAGCCGCCGCTCTTTGCTTCTGGAACACCTCCAGCAATACATTCGATTTCCGGTTTGGACAGATGAGCATAACTCTGCTGGATGTTCTTACCATCACGGGGTTGCCCATTGACTTTGACCCTTATGTGCATGGTCAGTTTGATGGCATTCAATTTTCTTTAAGAATGGACATGGCTGGTCGAGGGCGTCACAGCAAATCCTACCCATTCGAGCGAGACTATTACTACACCCAGCGTGACCATACAGGTGGTATCGCATTCCTGGAATTCTGGCTTTGCAAATTTATCTTTTGCACTTCTTCCAACAAACCTACTGGGCCCTGGAATTCTCTGGCCACTGCTCCTTACAATGGTATTTGCGTTGGCCTTGGGCAACCTGTATTGGGTGCGTTATATCGCTCCCTTTATAGAGCCGTAATGCGCCCATTTGATACCGACATTAGTGGTCCCTTCTGGATCCTTGCCTTTTGGCTGCAGATTTATTTCACTCTCTTCCGTTGCGGTGATATTCCAAAGGAACCTCCAGTTGATTGCCTTTTGGGGAACTGGCTTTGCCGCAACGTAAGGTATCGAGCTCCACCCTACTCCGAGTGTTTTATTTACTTGTACTTGCTGGGAGAGATGCCGGACCCAGAAATAGTCCTTTCTAGGCGATTCCCTTCTCCCCTTGATGATGGCTTTCTGCCCAGTGGACGGGATCATAGTGAAAGAGCCCTCCTGGCTTTTCGTCACGCCATCTCCTGCTTGGATATTCGTCTTGCCACTGATCGCATAAGTTAAGAGCTCTACGCCCCTAACCACTTTGCTCGCCAATTTGGGTTGGCCCAGTTGGTACCATGGCCTCTGGTTGATTCTGCCAATTACTACACCTCTTGGCGGAGATTAGCTCCGCCTGGGTCTGCCCCCTTTCAGAGTCAGTTTACTTTGATAGTGATTCCCCCTTGGGTCAGAGCGTTATACCCCCTCAATGATGTCGATGATGACTATGCTGATTGGTGGAAAGAAGTGTCAGTGAACTGTTGGGACCTGCCACATGACGAACTCTTCGTCCTGATCTTTCGTGGCATGAGTAGCCCTGGTCTGGAGGATCGCGAGATTCTTGAGCGCTTCTCCAAACCTGCAGAACAACCCCCGCGACCTATTCTACCTTCTCGCTCATTGCGTCCAGGGATACAAATCCACGAGCCTAGGGCAACAGTAAGTTTTTGTCTTTCTTCACCATTCCATTTCCTTGTGTTGATTTTCCCGCTCTTATTCCTGAGTGTGTTTTGCAGCAAACTACCCGGAGTAGGACAGCCTCTGTTCAGGCAAGGAAACAAAAGGCAATAGCAGAGGAGACTTCTGAGGGAGAGTCTTCGCATGATGAAGATCCTGCTGTGGTAATTTGGTTAAGAACGATCCCAAACTTGTATATTTGGTGCTTCCCCCCCCTTTTGAGTTATGACTCTTTTCTCGTGTAGGCCACTGCTGTCTTTGCTTGCAAACGCGATCGAGCTCAATCCGTCGAAGGGAGTTTTGAAGATGACGAACCTCTGGGAATGCGATTGGTAAACTCCGGCCCCTTCTTATTCTATTTAAATTTTAGAATCTGGGCATGATCTTCATTATATATCTTTTGACAGGTCCGTCAAAGGACCACTGATCCCTCTCACCTGAGCTAGGCTAGACCTCAGCCACTACAGAAGAGCCAATTCTCTCGCTAGTTCAAGCATCAACTAACCCTGTGGCACCTCTCCCATCTCCCACTACAGAGCATCTGCAAGGTCCTACCATTCTAATAACGATCTTTAATGACGACTCCTCGGAGGATGAAAGCGTGGAAAGCCACTTTGAGACTTCTGCCGCTTATGAGGAACTGATGACGACAGAGATCCTCGCGGCACTAGAGGTTCAAGAGGTGAATGAGGCGGGGCCTCTTCCTCTTGGTGACCAAGTACCAGATATTGACCCGACAGCTCGAGAGGTAAGCCACTGTTTGGCCAATACTTTCCATTTCCGTTTAGATCCAACCTTGCTCTCTGACATTTCTGAACCTGACCAGGATTCTTTTTGTACCGAGGAGGTCGCTGCAAATGCTGCTGGTCTTATCGGCGGGAAAGTCGCCTCAGAGATGGAAAATGATACTAACGGTGGTGGTGCCCCCCAAGTCTCGCGAACAAATGAGACAACCGTCGAAGCTGAGGGCTCTGTGCTTGAATCTGCTCTACTTGCCCATGGTGAGCCGCGAGTTGAGTTTCCAGATTCCCCTGAGGCTGAAGAGACAGACCAACCTGTTGAAGATGAAGAAACTGAGGAAGTTGTCCACCCTTTTGCATTGGTGGTTCGTGATCCTGTGGCGCCTCTGCCGCCTCCTCCTCCTACCAGATTCGAGAGATTGATGAGGGTGTTGGAGGTAACTCCTCCTTCTGCTGTGGATGAGGCTAAGATGGTGCTTCGCGAACATCTGGGTCCTCAGGTATTGGAGACAGATATTCTCCCGTGAGTCTTAGAAGCCCTAAGGTATCTTTGCCAGGAGAAGGTATTGACCCTGCAACAATTTAGTGCTATTGACGATCTGCTGAATGAACTTGGTAGGGCTCGCCGCCATCAATCAGCTGCGAACGCTCAGGCTCACGACGCTCGAGAGGCTTTGAATAACCTTTCCCGAGAAATGGACATCCCCCGCGGTATTTTAAATGAGCGAGCCATCCGCCTGCGGGAACTACAAATCCAAAGGTCCGACTTCAAACTTCGGATCGAGGATTTCCAAGCCCGTTTAGCCTTTGTTGAGAATGCGATTGTTGCAGAAGAAGCTCAACTTGATGAACCTTTGGCTACTTCTGAAGAAATGGGCCGCAACCTGGCCCGTATCAGAGATCGGGCCACTCAGGCCGAAGCTGGTGCCATTGCAGATAAACGCCACGTGGAGGAACTTTGTTTGAAATTGATCTTTGCAGGCCAATCTTTGTAGGCCCCCTCATAAACCGGTCGGTCTCCTCAAATGCCAATAATTCCTTCTTTTAATAGCTAACTCCTCAAAAACGGCTCCTCACATGCTACTAGTCCCTTTTTTCCCGAGATTTGGAATCACTAATCTCGATTTACTGACATCGGTTTGACTCTTTAACCATCCATCCAAGGGTGGGGATTTTCCTGAAGTCCCTTTAAATAGTTGTATTTTGGGCAAGAAATACTCACAACAAATTTTCTGAAACATTCAAGAAATGGCCTTTTAGTCCTTGCTTCTCTTTCTCCTTCTTCACAAATCTTCCCCTCATGAAATGACCTTTAGCCTCTAAATTTTAGGCTTTATGGCGTAATCTTAAGCCTGGGTTAGGCCTTATGGCGTAATCTTAGGCAACCCCTTGTTTCGCCTTTCTGGAATCTTGCAACAACAATGCCAGGCTTCAGATTGGTTTAGAAACACGAGGGCGCTCCGAGTGTGAGATCCATGATCATGCGAGATCATCTTTATTAGGATCCCCCACTTGGAGCAAATCGGGGAAGGGAGGGAAGCCAAATTGAGGTTCATCTTCCCTCCTCTGTTTTCTTCCTTCTGGACCCGGCCCGTGTTGTGCCCTCCAGATGGAAAGGGCTTTGGTTCTCACCTCCTTCTCCCCCTTTCTCTTCTTGATAGAATCTTGGAGGGATGAGAAGGGATGGACTCTTTGAAGGAATGGGTTCAAGCTACAGAATGGTTGTTCCTGTACTTCACGTCCAGCTAATGGTGGTTACCAAGGCTAGAGGGCGTGCAGAGGCTCAAGCTGATATTCGGTTCCTTCACTCTCTGCCCCTCCTCGAGAAAATGGCGCGGCTCAACCCGGCGTTGGATTCCATAGCTGCTTCCAATTGAGGGGGCTTGGAGGCTCCATTTTCTTTTACTGGAGTCTACCCTTCTCATGGATACTGGCGTTGGCCAAGCATATGTTGTATTCCTCTGCCGCTTCCATGGAAAGGGGGCGCGGGGGCTCCGTTACTCCTCCTTTTCTTCCTGAAGTCTGCCTTTCCTTGGGATAATGGCGCGGCTCAACCCGACGTTGGATTCCATAGCTGCTTCCACTAGAGCAAAGATTCAAAAGATATCCACAGATTCCTGTTTTGTATTCTAGATACTTTTGGCTTTGTAATGAATGTACTGCTTTTGGCCGCAAAACCACTTTATCAATATAATGCTGTTTTATTATCCTGATATTCAAATATCCGTGAGGAGCCAATATTTGTGTCTCGCAAGGCCCCAAATATAGGCCCCAACTCAAAATTCTTGGAAAATTCCACCATGAGAAGATAATATTGAAAATGGAACAGTTACCTCCTCGAAAACCGTTCAGTTCCCTCACGCGCCAATAATTCCTTCTTTTCCGAAATTTAGGGCAACTGTAATCACGCTTTACTGACACTTGACTCTTCTCTTTGACCGTCCATCCACGGGTGGACATTTGCATGCCTATATCTTCCTCCACATTATAAACCCAAATTTCCAATCCCAAAATCGTTTCATCAACAGCAATCTTTCTTAATTACTTATCATCATCACTCTTCCATTCTCACATTCTCTCAATCCATCATCAATGGAACCACAAAACCAGCATCCAACCGAGGATGGAGGAAGCAACAAAGCAGCCGAGAGTAGTCCTAACATGCATTGCAAGCAGAGTAATACCAGGTGGCTTCCTACTATAGATCAGATAAGAATCCTCAAGGAGCTTTACGATGACAAGGGAGTTAAGTCCCCCACTGTAGAGCAGGTTCAGAGGATCACTCTCCAGCTAAAATGGTACGGACAGATCGGGAACAGGAACGTCTTTTATTGGTTCCAAAACCAAAGGGCTCGGGAGAAGCTGAAGAAGAAGAAGCTCACTTCGGATGTTCAAGTGCCCGAGCAAAGATCAGGGCTTGTTGGTGGATCCATTAATCTCAATTTTGAGTTAACTAGTTCTGCTGGTGTTGGTGGATCCATCATGGAACAACGAGGAGAAGATCACCAGGAGATTAAAACCCTGCCACTGTTTCCCATGCACAGTGAGGACATCTTTGGCAACATGAGGACTACTTCCGATGGAGGTGGTGGTCACGGTGGTGGCTCTCACACTTCCCTTGAGCTCAACCTTTCCTGTGAGGGCAAAGCTGGAAAAAGTTTTCGGAGCCGCTGACTCGGCTTAGTAGCTTCGCAAGTGTAGGGACACTTAGAATTGCCCCTTAAGAGTTGTATTAATGAATTTTTTTTTTTATTAATTTTTTTTTATAGCCATAATTGTTAAGCTAAATGAGCTTAGTATTGTATAGTGTTGCCCCCTAGTGTTGCTAGGCATAGCGAAGAAATGATTATGGGCCTCAAAAACAGGCCTTCATGAATGGGCTTCGCGAGTGTAGGAACACAAGAATTGTCCCCTAAGAGTTGTATTTATGACTTTTTTTTTTAAAATATTATTATTATTAATAAGACATTGTGAATCAAGGTTTAGACATGCGGCCCAAGTATAGTCGTCTTGACACAAATTTTCTTTCAAATCCTTTGGGCAACCTTACTGAAATGGCCAGATGGGGGAGGGCGAACAAGAGAGGCAGAATCCATTTTGGGATGAGCTACTCCCACATAGTGGTTTAGGCCCATTTGCACGCACTTCTGGATTCAAGAACCTGTCATGAACGTTGTCCCCTTTCTAGACACCATTTCACATAGGCTATACTTACTAAGATGAGAAAGGTCATAAGTGTGAAGACAGTTCAACAAGTGTTAATAAAAGCCGCCCTTAACCTTAAGGGACCTGAACTAGGCATCTATAAGGAGTTTAGACCAATATTAACAAAAGAGACTTCACCTATTCCGTTATGATTCACAACCCCTTACCAAATTCAACTTTTTTTTTTAATTTTTTAATTTTTATTTTTAAACTATGAAAATAAAGGTAAAAAACTTGAAAACTGATAGGAAATTAACAACAAAGCAAGGAGCTAGCAGCGACACGATTGACTAACCTCTAGAAAACCACGGGGGAGGCCATCTATGCTTCATTCCAAGCTCCGACGTATCAAAATTTGTAGGGTAAAAATCCCTCCTGTGATAGCTTGTAGGAAAAGAACAAAGATACTTCTCGTTGAAGAATTTAGAGGAATTTGGCTCGTGAGAGGGGTATTCTTGCCCCCCAAGTATCTTTGTTGGTTGACTAGGCATGATCTTCAATTGTAATTTGGGAGATGACGGTGTCCCAAGATCTGCTTTGTCGCCAACAGTCGCCAACTTCTCTTGATCAAAGGGATGATCATGGCTCATATCTTGCCCCCCATGCATCTGATCAGTAGCCACATATTTGGCTTGATCAGTGGAGAAATCAGATATTTGTTCAGAGACAATTGTATTGTCAGAAGAACAATCTTGTTGATGACCTTTTCCATGCACAGCCTCTGTGTAAGTCTGTGACTCACCAGTGAGACCCTTAGTTTGATTGCCACCTATAGGCAAGTTAGTCTCAGAAACGACCTCTTCGTGAGCAGGTTTTTGACGTTCCAATTCGCCTTGCTGCGAATTAGCCAAGCTGGAACCTTCCTCGCGTAAGGTTGTGAACTCAGATGCGATGTTCGCGGCATGTTGAGTGGTCTGTTTGTCGCTGCTCAAGAAAGGCTTATGGAATTGTTCTCTAGCTTCTCGAGCGTTCTGCTCAATTTGTTAGTCCCAATCGCGAAACCTCTGCTTTGTTTTTGCCATCAAACTGGCCATGTCCCTGGCTCGCTTTTATTTATGCCTCTCGATGTTGGCCATGATGATCGCGAGCTATTCCTCAATGCTTGCCCCCTCTGGGATGGGAATAGGCATAAACTCATCATTAATGGCAGTATCGCCAGTGGTGGCAACATTGACCATCTATTCACTTTAGGAATTTCTTTTGGTAAAGATTTTCCCCTGGCATCTCAATGATGGCGAACAAATGCAAAAAGACTCTAGTATAGTCCCACTGGGCGTGCCAAAATGTTTGGCTCTAATTTTGTTGCAGCTGGTCAACAGTCTCTTTTCTGCGCGGGCGTGCCAGCACCGTTCGGGTGAGGTCGTTGGGGGTGTCCCTTGACCTGACTTCTTTCAAGCAATTGTGGATGAGGAGAGCACCAACCTCGTCATGGGATTCTTTGTGCCTTGTGGCGAGGACTTTTGCTGAGCTTCTTGAAAATCACAATCGATACTCGATGTTGTAGATCGAGCAGAGCGAGAACCACTGGGAAGTAAGGAGAACTTGCTAAAGCGTGACTTTAGCTTGGCTGGGTTGCTAGGGCGTTACCCTTGCTTGGCTGCTTCTGTACTAGATTCCTCACTCTTGTAGTAAGGATCAAAGGAACTGGATTGATGGCTGAGTGCAGCCACTATTCAGCGTTTCCCTGGGATGTATGTCCCCTTCGAGGCGTTTTTCATAGTGTTCATCTCCCTGAGCAAGTGCTCGAAACTTCCTACTTCTGTGATCAGTTCCCCCATGGAATTGAACATGCTTCCATGCTGTTTTTTGCGTTGGCGGGGCTCTAAGCCTTTGATTGCCAATTTCACCAGTTCTTTCTCCGGCAGAATCACGTTCAACTTTCCCTTCTGGATCTGAAAGCGCTGAAGGTACATGACAGCGGATTCAGTTGGCTGCTGAGCCATCTGAGTGAGTGAAGCCAGATCTACTTCTGGCTCGATAGTCCCGAAGGTTTCCTTGAACAGCTTCTCCATCGCGGGCCAACTCGCAATTGATCCCGGTTGCAGCTTAGTGAACCAGGTGAAGGCAGACCTTGATAAAGAAGTAGCGAAGATGTTACACTTCAGATTGTCGTTGTTCTGGTACTGGCCACACTGTACTCGAAACCTAACCAAATGGGCCGCGGCATTTTCGACTTCCTCTCCCGAGAAAGTAGAGAACGTAATGTTCTTATATCCCCTAGGATAAGGTGTCTGTGTAATATGTGGTGGGAAGGGCCCTTGGTAGGCCTCCTCCAGGTTAGGCCTCTGGTTCGCGGCCCTGATCATTGCTTCTACCTCCTCTCTTCTTATATATCTTGGATCAGGAGGAGGTGGGTGAACCATTGTATCATCAACTGGCGAGATCAGCGGTGGCACCTGTGAAGCCTGATTAACCAAAGATATGCTGCCTCCATGGGTCGTTTTGTGTCGGGTTGACGTCTGCGACGTAAAACCCACTGCTGGCTGAACCTTTGTGGCTGCGGTGACCTTCGCTAGACTTTTAACCTGGTCGACACCATAATGACTTGCTGGAGGTGGATCGTGGTGCACGTATTCAACTCCGTCGCTGTCATATTGGGGAAACAGGCTATGACCAATAGAGGCCCCATCATTGATTTTCAAAGTCCTAGTACCTTGCGTGACTGATGACGTGGCGTTGTTCTTCCCACCCGTTGCTAGAGTAGTCTCTTTACCCCTAACTGATACAGCAGTAGCGGATGTGGCTGTACTACCGCCGCTTGCTTTTTCTCAAGCATTTGGTGGTATGTACTTACCTGACCCTGTAGGCTGGCCGAGGGACCCTAGAATAGCATTGGGGTCCCCTAACACCTTATTCAGGACATCTCTTGCCTGATCCATCTCATTTTTTTGCATGGCAACTTGGATCGCGGTATTGGATCCCTCACTGCAAATAGCTGTGACTTCTGTGAGAACGACCTTAGTCTGCGCAGCTTGGGCATTTATCAAGGTCACGAGCTGTTCATGTTGCTCCTGGGCTTGTCGTGACGTGTGGTCTATATGCCCTTGCAACAGCTCCGTATTGCGCTCCATCTCCAGCCTAACTTTCGTTATCAGATTGTTGGACATCCGTCGCTGCTCCTCAAATCTTTTAGCCGTCTTTGCCCAGAATGTACTATTGTTTTTTCGCATGATGTTAAGTTGCGCTTCCAGGCTGGCATTTTCTGGGATAGGGATGGGTACAAAAATATCCGCTCTCACCTCGTCCTCAGCCACCCTGGTGGTATCAAGCGCTCTTCTGGCCTCATTAGGCTGGACGGTGAGAACTGCCTCTCCCTCAGTATCTGGTTGTTGACCTTCACCTCGTTCGGTCGTCATCTCTGTTGATGGCGTGTGGAGATAAAATCTTTGAATTACTAATTCTTCTGAAAGACCACGACAGTCTGCACGCATGTGCGGCCTGTAACTGGGGGTCTTATGTTTCAGGCAGTTGACGTAAACCTTTTGGTAAGGGTTATCGTCTGACTTCCCAATGGTGAATATCTGGCAGTATGCTGTATTGTATAAGTAGCTGAATTCAATAAGACTTTGTGAATCAAGGTTTAGACTTACGGCCCAAGTATAGTCGCCTAGACACAAACTTTCTTTCAAATCCTTTGGGCAACCTTACTGAAATGGCCAGGTGGGGGAGGGCGAACAAAAGAGGTAGAATCCATTTTGGCATGAACTACTCCCACATAGTGGTTTAGGCCCATTTGCACGCACTTCTGATTCAATAACCTGTTATGAACGTTGTCCCATTTCTAGACACCATTTCACATAGGCTATACTTACTAAGATGAGAAAGATCATAAGTGTGAAGACAGTTCAACAATTGTTAATAAAAACCGCCCTTAACCTTAAGGGACCTGAACTAGGCACCAATAAGGAGTTTAGGTCAATATTAACAAAAGAGACTTCACCTATTCCGTTATGATTCATAACCCCTTACTAACCTCAATTTCTTAATAGTGGTGTGATTTACAGCTCACAGTAGGTCCCACTGGGCGTGCCAAAACATCTTCAGCTCTAATTTTGTTGCAGCTGGTCAACAGTCTCTTTTCTGCGAGGGGGTGCCAGCACAGTTCGGCTGCGGTTGTCGGGGGTGTCCCTTGACCTGACTTCTTTCAAGCAATTGTGGACGAGGAGAGCACCAACCTCGTCGTGGGATTCTTTGTGCCTCGTGGCGAGGACTTTTGTTGAGCTTCTTGAAAATCACAATCAATACTCGATGTTGTAGATCGAGCAGAGCGAGAACCACTGGGAAGTGAGGAGAACTTGCTAAAGCGTGACTTTAGCTTGGCTGGGTTGCTAGGGCGTTACCCTTGCTTGGCTGGTTCTGTAACCGTTGTGGTCGCGGCACTACCGTCGGCTCCTGAGGAGACTAGGACCGAAGTACATTGACAGAGGGTTTGGTGGCACTAAAAGTCGGCTTCTGGGAAGACTAGGACTAGGAGTGTGATCACCGGTAAGAGAAAGAGAAGGAGAAGAGTTGATCTTAGAGAGGTTGCTCTAGAGAGAACTTAGATCATCTTAGAGATGTTGTTGTTGTGAATGTGTGTTTTAGAATGAGAGGAGAATGTGTTTATATAGGGAAGAAAAAGAAGAGTGAAATGATGAGTGGAAGAAAAATAATGAAAGTGGAGTATGAAAGTGATTTGTAAAATATGGAAAAGATAGAGAAATGATGAAATGAAAGCAAAGCACGAAGATGCAGAAACATGGAAGTGATGATGATCTATTAAATTGATTGTAGTAGAAAAATATATCCAAGGAAAAAAAGAAAAGCATCTAGCTTTCTTCATGTGGGTAGGAAACATGAACATGTGAATATTGAGCTGGTTTTAGGTCAGTTTCTGCCCCTTTATTCCTTCAATTATTTCTCCAACAAGACTTCAGAATGAGCCTTCGAAAATGTTCCACTATGAGTGTAGATCATCCTGACAAAATTTCAGAGCTTTATTCCATGCGGTTGGGCCAAAAATGCTGCTGGACCTCTTACAGGTCCAGTTTTCCAGTTTTGCTTCTGTAGAAAATTGGACTGATTGTTTGAAGGCCTTCCACTCAAAAATAGCTATGGCACTCTTCATAAGAAATGATCCTTGGGATGTCTAGTATTAATCTGGAAAGTTTTAGCTCATTTAGATTTCATTTGGTTAGTCTGCCTCCCCTCCTTCCTTGTTTAACTCGGTTTCTCCTAGCCGAAGTAGGAAAATGTGCTAAAGTTGACTTTTCATGCTTCCATGTGTTTGGACCCAAATTGGAGCCAAATACCATGCTTCCATAGTAGGCTTTATTTAGCCTCTAAATATATATTTCAAGCTTGTCGACAATATATATCTTGAGCCACTGATATTGGCTCAATTTCTTCAAGACGTGCCTTGTCAGGCCAAAATGTTCATTTTGGGTCCAAACACATGTCACCCAAGATGAAGACCACGGAGTGAGAACATCTGGTCATGGTGCTCAAGAGAAGACCCGATATGGGAGGAGGACTAGAGGTGCAGCTGATGATCAAAGTACCTCATCTGATGTTTCTTCAATTGCCTTAAGTTTTGACTCTATCAATTTAGGCACAGAGAGCAGTGGGATCTCAAATGAATCTCATGAAGCCAACAATCAATTTGGTTATGATGCTTATGGATATAATCAATATGGAGAAGTATATGATCAGTCATCTAGTTTGGTTCATCCTTATTATCCCTAGCGCGGCCTTTATAGGGGAAACAGTCGGCAGCTCTAAAGATATCTATAACTATCATGTTCATCACTACAATTCGCACTATATGGGTCATATGTCTTGGTCTGATTATTGCATTTTCGTAGACCAGCGAGCGGCTTTTCAACCGCCTAGAGTCTCTTTTTGGATGTAGATGAAGTTTACATTTATATGTATTTATATGTAGTTCTAAATTTCTAATAAATTGATTTTTTTACAAAAACGATATTTTCGTACATTGTATCCTTGATATATCCGATATCTCCCTTTTTCAAAGTACCGATAGATATGAAAATACCGTTATTTAAAACCTTGGTTCTACCAACACAACCTCCCCACCGTTGTCTATCTGCCCTTAAGTTACTGGAGGTGATTAGTCTAGTCCTCTCCTACATACATGCTAAATATCTTTACAAGGTTGATTGGCAGGGGGAACTCCCCCACAGCTTTGGTTTCTACAATAGCAACTCTTGAGAAACTTTAATACTAAATACGGTAATTTTATACGTGAACTCACTAATTACCAGAACTATATATAGTTTACGTTGCTGCAAATCCAATAGCCTGAATTTTACATAAAATGCTACATAGCAAACCTATTGGAAGTTATACACCTAATTGTTATTGGTGCATACCTTCATGTATAAGTCACATTCTCATTGTTAGTTGATAGGGTAGCTTTTTTTTTCTTCTATTTTTTTTTTTTTTTGATTCATTTAGAGTAGTTTTTGTTCTTGTTAAGGGAAAGCTGCTTTTTCCTTGCTATCGAAATGAGTGATCCAAGGAGTGATTGAAGACTTTTTCTTTGCTTCATCTCCTATATAGTTGTAGGTTTGTAAACGTTTTCTCACTATGAAGTTAACCAGAAAGTCTTCCACAAGTCATTTACCTTTGTTTTCAACAACACCAAACCAATGCTTCTAGTTATAGAGAATAGGATTAGTGCATGGAAACTGAAAACTGAAAACTGTGTTACGGTGCGTTACAAAGTCATTGTCATGCGGATTATAACTATTGGACCGAGTAAAAGCCTCCCTCAAATTAAACCTGCTATGCTTACCAAACATTGTTTTTAGTCCTAAACATGCTAATATATTATTAGCCGGCAGCAAGTGGATATATGGTAGTACTAGTTAAAGAAAAGAATCCTAGATGCTACTCGTCCAGAGCCTGCAAAAGTCTTATCAGATTTATTTCCAAGCTGCTCAGACTCCAAAACTCTCTGTTTCATTGATTATTTCCCTCAATTTCTCGAACCTCTATCCCTCCTTTGGTGGGTGGGTTTTTTCATTTGGTTTGTGCAGTTTCTTCTTACCTGCCTGTGCTTGAGAGTTGAGACCTTGTTCTTGCAGTTTCTTCTTTCCTGTTCTTGATTGCCTCTTCTTTTGATTTGGTGGTTTTCCAATGGCCTCCAGCTCCCAAATAGCCTGTGCATCTCCTCCTTCATCAGATCCAAGTTGGAAGAATGATGTGTTTTTGAGTTTCAGGGGTGTAGACACTCGCAAGGGGATTACAGTCGACATACACGACCGACTCACTAGGAGAGGAGTTAATACGTTCCTGGATGAGCAAAACCTTAGAGTAGGCGATGCTATTTCTCCCACTCTTGTAAAGGCAATTAAAGAATCAAGGTTTGCAATTGTTGTTCTCTCGAAAAATTATGCTTCTTCTACTTGGTGTTTGGAGGAACTTAGAGAGATTTGTGAGTGCATGAAAGACCATAACAGAATTTTGCCACTATTTTATCATGTTGATCCTACTGATGTTCGATATCAGAAAAACAGTTTCGGAGACGCTTTCATTAAGCATGAAAACTCTCGGCGACACAAATCAAAGAAGATGAAACAATGGAGAGATGCTTTAAAGAAAGTGGCCGGTTTCTCGGGGTGGAATACACAAGATTATAAGTAAGCATAATTATTAGGCTATCTTAATTCCGTACCAAGAGTTATAATTGTGCCTACAATTTCGATCGGTACTATGTATTTACCTAACGCTTATTTTTACCCTTGATTTATTGTTGTAGGACTCACAAACAACTTGTTGACGTCATTGTGGAATTTATCTGCAGTATAGTAGTACCTGATGCAATTGAGTCCACAGAAGATTTCGAAGCATTTGAAGTAACAAAACAAGCCATGTATGAGATTATGAAGGCGTTTACAGATGATGACGTCACTGCAATTGGTGTCTACGGCATGGGAGGCGTTGGAAAGACAACCATGGTAAAACATGTCGCTGCACATGCTAGAAAAAGTGGGATTTTTGATCATGTGATTATGGGTGTCGTATCCCAAAACCCTGACTTGAAAAGAATTCAAGACACATTGGCAGAGTTGCTGGGCTTCGAATTACATGAGGGGACAGAAATTGGAAGAGCAGCTAGATTGAGCAAGGAGATAAAGAGAAGAAATAAGATCCTTATAATCCTGGACGACATTTGGGAGAGAATGGAATTGTCAGACATAGGAATACCTAGCTACAAGGAACTTCGAAAGTGCAAATCCAAAGTGCTACTCACCACAAGGATAAGAAATGTGTGTCATGCGATGAAGTGCCAAGAAAAGATCAACCTCACTACCCTATCAGAAGAAGATTCTTGGACCTTGTTTGTGAGAAATGCAGGAAGGTCTTTTGAATCCACCAATTTCGAGGATGTTGCGAGGAGGGTAGCTGGAGAGTGTTGCGGTTTACCGATTGCATTGATAGCAGTTGCAAGGGCACTCGGAGATAAAGACTTGGTGGAATGGAAGAAAGCAGCTCAAAGATTAGAGAAGTCTCATGCTGCCAACCCTGAGGATTACGGAGAGGCATCCAAGTGTATAAAATTAAGCTATGATTACTTGAAAGAGGAAGACTATAAGTCATACTTCTTGCTCTGTTGCTTATTCCCAGAAGACTTTGAAATCGAAATAGAAGACTTGTTCAAGTATGCGATCGGGAAAGGGTTGTTTCGAGATGCCGACACAATCGAAGAAGCCAGAGCCGAAGCTGATTCCGTGGCCACACACCTTAAACATTGTTGCTTGCTTTTGGATGGTGAAAACAATAAATTTGTAAGGATGCATGATGTTGTCCGGGATACAGCCATTCAAATTGCGCAATCTGAAGATGGGCATGGGTTTTTCGTGAAAGCTGGCTGTGGTTTAAAGGATTGGCCTCCTCGATTACATGAAGGCTATTCGGCAATCTCACTAATGGCTAATTGTATTGCCAAGCTACCTGAAAAGTTGGTATGTCCAAAACTCCAAATTTTGTTACTCAACTCTAATTCCTCTATAGGAGAGATCCCAGAATCCTTTTTTCAAAGTCCGAATGAATTAACGGTCTTAGATCTTACGCGGACCCATATTTCATTACTACCCCAATCATTCAGTCTGCTAACCAATCTCCAAGCTTTGTATTTAGATCGTTGTTTCAAATTTATTGACACTTCTAAACTGGGAGAACTTAAGAAGCTTGAGATTCTTAGTATGAGAAATTCATGTTTTAAGGGATTGTCGAGAGAAATAGGAGATTTGACCAATCTAAGGATGTTGGATATCACCAGTAAAAGTATTGACACAGTTCCATCCAAAGTGATATCAAAGTTGCATAATTTAGAAGAACTGTACATGCAGGGATTTTGGAACTGGGGGAGTAAAGTTGTGGGAGAAGGAGACGAAACCAATGCGGGCTTTGACGAGGTAACTAGCTTGTCAAATTTAAGAGTTTTGGAGGTTTGTATCCCCGATGAAGAATGTATCCCTAAAGATGTTGAGTTCAATCCGAATTGGGTTAAGTTTAATATATGTATCGGCAGAGACGACAAGATGAAAGCCACTGATCAATATGCTCATAATTCAATATTCTTGAAGATTGACACTATCAGTAACTTACCAGACTGGTTTTGCAATGCGGTGATGACCATAGCAGGAAGCCTACAGTGGAGAGGGTGCCAAAGGCTTATTGAATGTTTTATGGAATATGAGCATGGAAGGTTACATGGATTGAAGCATCTCTCTGTATATGGTGACTATGACCACGAGCTGGTGAACGTGTTAACATGGGTTCCGAAAGAACCTGTGTTTGAGAACTTGGAAGAGCTGCGTCTGATTGGCGTAGATTGCCGGGAATTATGTGTTGGTGAATTACCACCTGGGTCTTTGTTCAATTTGAAGTTATTAGAGGTAAATTGTTACAACTGGGGGATCAATGTACTTTTACCATCAACATTGTTACAGAGACTTCCAAATCTGGAAGAACTAAATTGTTGTGGCATGGAGGAGATTGAATATGTGTTTGGGTATGGAGCGTTATTTGAGCCAAAACACTCAAAATTGAGAAAGATAACGTTGTCTCGTCTACCGACAGTAAGAAGCATATCTAATGCACCTGCTCCACCTGCAATGTTCCAGAATCTTGAGTGGTTGTTCATTGATTATTGCCACTTGCGGGGAAGTCTCTTCACCTCTGATGTTGCTCAATGTCTTTTTCAGTTGAAATACATTGATATACGGTATTGCCCCCTTCTGGAAAGAATAGTTGAAGTAAGCAACAAGAAGATCATTCTTCCAAATTTGGAGGAATTAGCTTTGTTCCTACTTGATATGATCTGCTATGAAAGTGCTACTTTTGATATTGAGTGTCCTTCATTGGAAAGATTGTGTGTGTTTGGCTGCCCGAAATTTTTAGCCTCTTATTCTGACTTCCACAGCAGGAAAGAAATCGAACTCAACAGGTATGTTGCTGTGTTAAAAACCTACTTGATTTGTCATTTTTGGTAGTCCGATTGCCTACCCGTAAACAAATACAAAACGATCATTTTTGTTTCATTCAAATCCATGATTCATTTGCCATCATTCAATGGAAATGAGTTTCCACCACCAGTACACCAAAGAATTTTTTTTTTTTATTATCAAATGATCGCTTGTTGATATTTCATAGAAATTTCATGTCATTGATGATCGATGGTTTATTTTTAATTGCTCTACTTAACAAACTACAATATGAAAAGCCTAGGTACGCTTTGAAGAAAATTTGAAAACAGGGTGCTTGTGAATTTGCACCGCATACAATGTTTTATCTTCATTTATTCCCTCTAAATATTGCATTTTAGTTTAGCTTTGCTTTTAGATTTCTCCTCCTAACTTAAATTAGACTAGCCTCTTAACATGTACTCCGGATAAGTCAATTTATTTATGGATGCGGCTATTGTCACCCAACCATTTTCTTAGTTCACCCTACAAATACATGAATTATTGAAAGACTATATTATCCAAATGTAAAATGATTAATAAGTACAGTAATTTTTAAAAATTCAAATATGTAAGAAAAATAAATAGATAAGTAATTAATTAAATATAAAGACTACTTAATTTCTCATTGGATAACATTAATTTTTATCTTCTCCACCGAAATTTGAATTTATTACTATTTTTTTTGTCTTTTTGTTGCCTCTCCATCGTTAATTCGTTATTCAATTCACAAAATCATTAGTGTTAACTTCATCAAAATCTTTGCAATAACTTTTACACCGAACGAAAAAAAATCAATCTCTTCTTCATTGCTCATAGTTGTAAATTTGCTTGTATTTTTACTTGGATTGAAAGAACATTGAAATTGAAAGAAAAAATTAAAAAAATGGAAGTAAATTTAATGAGAGATTTTCGTTAAAAATATTTATTTTTTAATTGGATATGTCATATAGAGATATTCTTGGAAAGAGAAATGGATTTTCGTTATCAATCACTCTGCATGCCATTTGACCTTTAATCTTGAGAAATTTGTGGTTAATATCAGTTTTACCCTATTTTGATAAAATGTTGTTCTTCTGCATATTAATAAACTATGGGCGTAAGAGGAGATTTAAAAGTTTAAACATTGAAAGAAGAATTTGCTTAATTATATAAGATATAGAACCAAAAAATAAAACTTGTATTAGGATAAACTCACCCACACACACACACACACATATATTTTCTAAGCTACATTCAATTCAAATAATTGAATTTTGAGGAATGCTAACAATCTTCCCTTTCAACTTTCTCCTTTCTACCTTTCATATTCATTGCATGCCATGTATATTCTACTACCTAAAACATTCAAACTGTTGATACAATTAAAAGACAAGTTTTCACTTCCCCCCTTTATCCTTGCTTAATTTCACATGCATTTAATTAAGTAATTTATTTTAGTTTCTCAATTTTTTTTTCTTTTGTGAATCTTTTTTATTTGCAATATATATAACTCTTGTGGGCTTACAGTTGAGATTTTACATAAGAAATACGCACATGGTACTTATATATTTAAGAACATAATTCAAATTTTATCCAAAAAAATAAAAATATAAAAACAGAATTGAAGCCCAAAAAATAGCCAAACATTTCCTTTATATACATATATCGAAGAGAATGTAAAAAAAAAATTTTTAAAAATAAAGAGAGAGAGAGAGAGAGAGAGAGAATTTATTGGCAAAATAGCCAAATTACTCCCTAACTTTTCCCATAACTGCCAATTCACCTCCTGACATTTCAATTTTGATTTTTCACACCCTAACTTTTCTAATTCTTACTGACTCACACCCTACCGTTAACTTTTAGATTTTCCATCCAATTTCTACGTTAACTTGCTGGGCATTTTCGTCTTTCCAATTGTCACAAAAAAAAAAAAACTTAATAAACCAATTGTTCAAGAATATCAATACGTACGAAAACAAAATAACATGAGCTTAATTTTTTTTTTTTAACACTCTTACCACTAACAAAAAAAACACCCAACCCTAAAACTCTTAAGTGTGTGTGTGTTTTTGTGACAATTGGAAAGACGAAAACGCCTAGCTAGCAAGTTAACGGAGAAATTGAATGAAAAATCTAAAAGTTAATAGTAAGGTGTGAATCGGCAAGAATTAGAAATGTTATGGTGTGAAAAATAAAAATTGAAATGTTAGGAGGTATTGACAGCTATGGGAAAAGTCAGGAGGTAATTTGACTATTTTGCCGATCGAATTTATTTAATCATCTAATCTCATATGTTTTCTAACGAGAAGAGAAACAAATCTATGTTGCTACCATGTCGATGAGGTGGATGAGATATACCATTTTGTTTGGTTTTTTATTTTCTGTGGGTTTTATATAAAAATATGTCAAAAAAAACTCAAAATTTTGGAACATTACAAAACAAATGAAAGAAAAATTTTTGTTGAAAAACTTAGGAAATATAAGAAATGAAAAAAATTAGAGTAAAATTAGGAAAATGAGTCAAAACGTACAAGAACCAAGAGTTTTTTTTTATATTAATAGAGAGCATTTAATAAGGTCAAACATAAATAAGGGTGAAACATGGAATGAAATTAGTTGTTTCTTAAGGTAGTAAATTTGTAGATTTTAACCATAAATGAATCCACATGGCAGAAGATAAGTGAGGAAGATAGAAAGAGAAAGTTTAGAAGGGTAACCGTATTACTAAAAGATTTTTCTTGTAGGTTTTATGTGTATAATTAAGATTTTTCTCATTTTTTAACTTGACTATTTTGCCCTTCTAATTAAATAGGCTGAAATCTAAATCCTTCTTAATTTTAGCCGGATGTTTACTATTTTTTGAATTTGAATTATGGCTAAAAAATTTGAAATTTATTACAATAAACTTAATCCTTGATATTTTTTCTTATTTAAAACGACTAATTTTCCTTTATTTCTTCCTTTCTGATGTGAGCTATGTATCTTTTTTTTTTTTTAGTAAATATGTGTGCTTATTACCAGAATATGTTATATTCCTTTTATGTAGATATTTATCTTTTTTGACGTGGTTAGATATTCTCTCACCCTAATCTCTAAGTGGGAATACTCTTTAACCATTTATAGACTTCTAGAATCTATTGGGAAAAAAATTAAAAATTCAAAAGCCAACGATGTTGAAATCGATATTCGTTAGCATAAACCCTAAAAAAAACAAAACACAAATCACAAATACCTATTGAAGAGGAATTAACCTACACGCATAATATTTAGATACTTATCTACATAACAATTGGGTATTATAAATAACCTCCGATCTAGCATAAACCCTAAAAAATAAAACGCAAATCACAAATACATATTGAGGAGGAATTAACCTATACTCAATCAGATATACATACCTATTCAGATACCTATAATTTAGGTATCTACAATAACAATTGGGTATTATAAATAAAGACTAAATTCAGTTTAGTCTGTCGAACTTTAGGGGTAAAATTAGTTTGGTCCCTCAATTTTTTTTTAATCACGTTGGTCCCTAAGCTTTCAAATCCCATCAGGCGCGTCCAATTTTTGAATTTCCCTCTGAATGTAACGTCATTCGCTGAGCTAGAGACATGTGGCCCTTGTTAGCCAAATAGTCACCTTCAAGTATAAGGGGTACAAGTAATAATATAGAGATTTAAGAAAGGTTGTCGAACCCGCGAGGATTGGATTCCTTTCACTAGCTAGGGTGTGAACCTAAGGAGAGCTAGAATATGCAAATGTACAATCCCGAACCTAGAATCACAAGGAAATCTAGGCTCATGGTGAGTATGTGCAAGATGGAGTAGTGATTTGATTTTGGTTTTTGATCATAGTTTTGAATTGAAAATAACTAGATGCTCAAATATAAATTAAATTACTCTAAAGTAAATTAGTGATCAAATGGATGAAAGTTAAGATTTAGGTTGTCTACCACTAACCTCCCTTGCAAGTATTGATGCATTTCAATATGAATGATGCTAAATTAATTAATCAATTTCTCTCCTTGTATCCCTCTCGGGTATGACAAAGGACATGCTCCTTTTGTGATATCAAGCAACTTCTTTGGGGTGTAGTCCTTAACTACTTAAGTTATGCATTTCAATCCAGTTAGGTATCTAGTGCATTACCCTAAGTGCATAAAGTTTAGAGATGAAAAAATCGTGCAAACTAACCAAGCTTATCTCCAAGTGATTGTAATTCACAACCCCTACATGCACACCTAGTGTGCTTTCATGCTTTAACATTTAAAGGTTATCAATCTCTAAACATTATATCATGACATAGCAAACACACATACTCAAAGTGGTAAAGTCTAAGCATATGCATTCAACTCTTGAACTAGCATGTAGGCATATTAAAGAAAATTGCATCACATCTTATTATAACATCACTTTATATAAGATTGGTTAGAGCTTTCAACCCTAGCCCCAACAAAGTACTACTCACTCATAATTACATATATTAACTTCATAATCAATAAACACCAAAATATAATCTAGAGTAAAAGGAATAGAATTGGCTTGGTGGTGTGTCGGATGGTCCTTAAGCTCACGTCTTGGTGGTGATGGTGGTGGTGGTGATTCCTTCTCCTTCTTGCTCTTAAAGATTTGATGATAAAAGATAGTGAAACTTGTATTATGTATTGTGTGAATAGGTGGAGTAGATGGAGAAAATGATGATAGAAATGAGAGTGGGGAAATGATGTAGTGGTGGTGGTGTTAATGGAGGTAGAGGATAAGAAATGGTGGTGGTGATGGAGGAGATAGAGTAGTATGGATAGTATGGGAATTATGGGTTTGAATTTTAGGAGGTGAAAATAGAGGTTTTGTGGAGGAGATGGAGATAAAGAAGATATAATGGTGTGGTATGGGTGATTGTTTAGAGTGTAATGAAAGGATGCTTATATAGAGAAGAGAAAGAGGCAAGTAATGATGATAGTTGTAGCATGGAGGTGAAATATGATAGTAAAAGTAATAATGATAGTAGAAATATTGATTATAGTGGTATGATGACAGTGGAAATATGAAGGTGGAATATGATAGTGAAAGCAATGGTGATAGTGGACTTTTGGGTAATAAGGAGTAATTTGAATCAAAAGGTAATTTGGATTTTGGTTAAGATAGAATGATGGTAAATAGACGTGGAATAGATGTTGTGGTATAAACTCATCCTCCTTACTCCTTCATGAATATGGCTGGAAAATACATGGCACAACCGTGAGTGGTGGCGCACCTCTACTTCAATGGTTCGCCTGAATTTGGTATTTAACGTTTTGCTCTACATTTGACAGTTATTCTTCCTAACTCCAATTCTCCACTTCGATTAAAGCTCAAAATTAATGTTTTCTTCACTCTTGCAATAATCTTAGATAAATAAAAAAATAATTTATTGAAAGTTAAAATAGACTCAAAAACAAGTTAAATTCAATATTTAGGGGAATGCATTAATTATGGTCCAACATCCCCACTTTTGCAGACTCTACCTTAATTTTGGAGAAAATGTCCAAAATACTCCTAAATACATATTTTTCTAATTCTTAAGATTTGTTTTTTCCTTGCTCTTCCTCGATCTTGGCTGAGACCCAATTCGATCTTACCCCTCTTCGTCGCCGGAAAGCTGCTTCTTCTTCCCTCCACGATAAACCCTCCTTAAATCCCAATCCAATCCCATAAATCTAAACCCTAATTTCCTATCTTCCGGTCTCCCCGCTAGGATACTTTACCGATCTGGTTTTCACAATTCTGAGCAGGCAGTGGCCACTGCCACTACCCACTGCAATTGACTCCATTGACTTGATCATCCACAATCCAGATCCTCACCTACACCTTCCTCCGACCAACCACCCGAACACAGAGCATGACTACCACTGCCCCACTCTAAACCAACATCGACCTCATCAACTTCTAACAAAATCCCATACCCATGGTATCCCCAATCTCTTCATCATCAGATTCACCACCTCTCAGTGTCCAACAAAACACAACCTAACAAAAAACTGACCCGTTTCATTAGCTAGCTCCACCCAAACCCAACGCCTACTCCGGATGCTCTTTCAGCCAGAGCCCCTCATCTTCCCAAATCAGACCCAGTGTCAAGGTCTCGTACAATCAAAACAGGCCAATTAATCCAATTTCATATTCAAATAGAAGAAACTAGAGACCTGTGATTTGGATGTGCCCAGAAAGAATAGGTTTTGGGTGTAGAGAGAAGATTTTGGGGATGGGTATTTTCGGTTTGGGCGTGCCGCTGGTGAAGCTCCAGTCGAGATGTTCGGCGGCAGAGGCCGTGCAGCAAGGTCGACCGGAGTTTGGTTGCGAATTTTAATGTGGTGGATGGGAGCTTGTGAGGTGTGAAAGAGAGAGAGAGATGGGGTTTCATCTACAAGCTTGCGTTGGATTTGGGCGGCTTTAAACTGGATTGAATTTGGGTCTGGGGATGGGGTTTCATTTCTCCAACTCCATCTCTCTCTTTCTGGAGCGGTCATTCATTTGCAAGCTTAACTCGGAAGTTGGAGCTTGCGTCGTTGTTCATCTTAAACGAGAGAATGTAGAGAAAAATTTAAAATAAATTAGAAATTAGATTACATTTGAAATGTCCGTTTTACCCTTCTTAGGGTGTTTAAAGTCTGAAAAGTGGGCCTTACCAACTCAGCGAATGACATCACGTTCTGCGAGAAATTCAAAAATTAGACTCGGCTAATGGGATTTGAAAGGTTAAGGGACCAACATGATCAAAAATAAATTCAAGGGACCAAATTGATTTTAACCCTAAAGTTTGAGAGACTAAACTGAATTTAGTCCTATAAATAACCTCATATCTAGCCATCTAGGTATTGATTCATACTACTTAATTCAAGGGTCTAATTATGTTATGAGACATGTCTGTGGGCGTTAGTTTTATCTACGATATATATATTTGAGGCTTGTGGCATATTTCATAATTTTTAACAAAAATATGTTTTGTTATTTGTTTTAGTTAATAGTTTTTTTTGGCATATTTTGTAATTTTTAACAAAAAAAAAAAAAATATATATATATATATATAAATTTTTTTTTTAACAGAAATTGATATCATTAGAATCAATAGCCGGCAAACTACCAATGGCTAGAGCCTAGCTGCACTTACAAAAAGATAGCTGGCAAGAAAATCCGGAAACCCTAATCTAAGCAAACTCATTACAAGTTGATGATAAGCTCGCTATAATTAGCGAACTTATAAACAAAGAAACTCCATGTCTTCTGGGGCAAAATCATTCACTAGCCTCCCATTAGTCAATCAAGCAATTGTGGTACCAACAGAAAACCACTTCCTAGCCAATAAATAGGAGCACCTCCTTATCCATAAGCTGCTTGAAATACACCAATCACATTCAAGATAATTACCAACTCTCGAAGAAGTCATGATCCGAATAGATTGACAGTTGAAGACCATAACTAGCCCCAAACTTGCCCAAGTAGGTCTAAACCTCTTGAGCCGGGCCTGCTCAATTCACTAGGTAACAAGTGAGGGTGGCAAGACACCTTCCTTGAGAGCCCATGAACTTGGCCCAACTAGCCCAACCTCATAATTAGGCCCAGAGCCCCAGGCCCAACTTCTAGCCCAGGAACCCGCTTTGAGCAACACCACCGCCGTTGCTTCCGGCGGTCGATTACTTAGAAGGCCATAGTCGCCTCCTTTCTGTGTCTAAGCTAACTAGACCACCACCGCAACACGTTCGACAGAGCAAACCAGAACCGATTTGTCTCCCTTTGTTATTTATTCTAGTTAATAGTTTTTTATTTTATTTTGAGATGAACCTAATTAATAGGTTTGGGAGATTTTAAAAGAATTTAATGGGTGGGTTTGATTTGATATGTGATTATGAAGCTGGATGTATAATAAAATTCCTCCTTTTGTTTCCATTTTCTGAATAGATTGAAAATTGTATTGTTAACAATATTTTGAGACTTTGGAGATACATTAAATTGTCAATTTATATACTCATCTTTTATCTCAAATTGACTATCAGTATGGGGTTTCGGTATCCTGCTCCCTCACAAGAAACACAAAGAAACTCTTACTGGTTTTCTATCTCAAGAAGGCAACAAGGCCAACTCAATTGGTATGTTGCTGTATCCAACTCAATAGCCTATTATTTCCGTTTCCAATAAGATAGAAAATTGTATTGTTAACAATATTTTGAAGTGTCGAGATGCATTAAATTTTTAGTTTACTTATTTATCTTTTATCTCAAATTAACCATTAGGTTTTGAAGTTGATCGCATACAAGAAACACAAGGGGACCTTCAATGACTAGAAGAAGATTTGATTGTGAAGCTGTAGACAACTGTATTGATTCTGTCACTGTCATGACTAATCAATTTTAAATAAACATTTTTGTTTCTCTGTATCTTGTTCCTTGTTTTCCTGCAATTGTATCCATTGTAGATTTTGTTGATATGGAAAATGGCATGTTACTGAACTGCAGATATCTTTCGTCATTGTTGATATGGGCATGCATAATATGCATTTACCTATTGTTATAGTTGTCTGAGATTGTAACTTCATAGGATTCCCGCTTTCTATATTACCATTTAGATTGAAGTTTGACAGAAGTGTTACTGAAGTACCTAATCGGTACATTTTTTGGAGTTTAGGTATCTATATGAATGAATATATGATCACTTTAAAGTAGGATGTATGATTTTGTCTAATTTAAAAAAATTCAACCCGCACTCGTGATAAAATCTGATTAACCTAAAGCTACTTTGTAGAATATTCTATAAATATTTATTTTTCTTGTAGGTGTAGATTACGTTTTCTGTATAGTTGTAGTAGTGTTTTTCCTATTTGGACTACTCTTGTATCTCTTTATAATCCTCCTATTTTAGAGGTGAATAAGACAATTGACGCATTGCAGACCATTGAACCCTTATTTTCTACTTGGTATTACAGCACAAACCCCAATCCCCATTGAAGTCAAACCATTGCCACATACTTCCGTTTGATTAACTACTAGCCGACAAAGTCCACCTACATAATTGATTAAGACTAGCCGACAAAGTCCTATTACATAGTTTATTTCGGAGCTTCTGCTATCCACCTAGGTGAGGGTCACCTGCCGTCCTTTAACATGGCGTGGGGTACACGCGCTGACAGTACAGTGCCGAAACCAAAAAACGTCATTGGCTCGGTTAAAAAAGTTTTACCAGCCTAATTGCTTATGAGTTTTGACATATATGGGTTTCCGATTAGGGCTGCTCTCAGTTTTCATTTTCTCACGCACCCTCGACGCCTCCAAACTCCAAACGGAAGCCGACCAAAAAAAACCGTAGATCTGCAACAGCGCCGGTGAAATTGGATTCGAGTGTTGGTGTTGAAAGAGGGAACGGCTATTGGGCTTGACGAATGAGCATGGAAATCGAGAAGATTGATAGAAAAAGGCGAGATCGTCTAGGGCGTCCATCGGAAGACTGCAGATCTGCCATAGCCCCCTTCAATTTCTATCCGATTGTTTGTGTGGCAGACTAGGAGGCAAGGTGACGATGGCAATAAGGTAGGGGCTCTTGAATTAGGGTTTTTTGGGTTGGTGGAGTTGAGGGATTGGGTTCGTTTTTATGTTTTTATTTTGCAAATTAGGGTTTTGGGTTTGGTGGAAATTTATTGAATTTGGTGTGGTTTTGCAGCTATTGTGGCTGGATAGGGTGACCGGAAGGGTGTGCACGTCGATTTCTGCAAAGGCCTTGGCTATAACAGGGATTGAGGATCGGCGATACTTGAAGAATTGGGGTAAGAGTAGAATGATATGCGTGGGTCACTGGTGTGCGATTTTCTAACTAAATTGTGTAGAACTATAGCACATTTAGAACTGACTTACTCATACTGTTATGGATGGTTCTGCTGTTGTTCAAGCTATTTCCATTTTAGTTTTTTTTCATTGTCAGATCCAGCAGTACCTTGCTTATAATATGATGAGTCAGTAAAGGAAACAAACTAGGGGGTGATTTCTTTTTCTGTTGTTCTTCTTTTTATCTCGCAAGTCCCATGTAAGGAATGAAACGATGTGTTACTGTGGTAGATAGGTCACAAATTGCATCTCTTGAAGGTATTCTTTCCCCTCAAAGCAAAGCATATTTTCTTTATTAATCAGCAGATTGGGACAGAATGTGCTATGAATCCTATGATGATAACATACCCTCTCATGATTTTTCTTTCTGTTAACCATCCTACGGAGCATATCTTTTTCTGTTAACCGTCTTAAAAGGCATATCTCACTGTGAACGATTTCAATTTTATATAGCGAGTGTCCACCATCTTCAATAATTTTCAACTTTTTTGTCAGGAGCTGCTATTGTAGTGCTCGGAGTTCACTGTTCTAAATTCTCTTACTAGTGTTTAGATACTAGATGATGCAACGGCTAGATCTTTGATATTCATTATACCATTAATCAAAACATTTGGGGTTAAAATCCCCTTTTCTTTTCTTTTTTTTCTAATTTCTCCGATGCTCATTACATTGAAGTCGTGAATCGATATGGCTATTAGACTCCTTTCTTCCTGTGCAGGAGTAAAATTTCTCCTTCACAGGAGTTCAGGAGGTACATGGGGAGTGGCCGCACTAAATTTAACATAATTTCGGTATTCTCCCGTCTGTGTTTTGAATTGATAAAGTGCCTTCTTTTAACCACCAAGGTTTTAATTTCATATATCTTCGATGTCTTTCACTGTACTTGCTACGTATTACATGGCCCATGGGGTGCTACTAGTGCATTCTTAAAAGAGAGACCACTTGCTAAATGTTCGCGTGAATTAAACTCTCTGGTTTATGTGGTGTGTGAGATGACGGATTATAGTTACACGTGTGTGAGATGACGGATTAGAGTTTTACTTGTATATAGTTTTTGTCTAGAAAAGAGACTAAGATGCCATCTAAGGTTGAAGGTATAATGTAAGCACATTTATGTTGTTAAATTACCGCAAATCAGTTATAAGGTCGATTACAAAATTAAATTGCTAATCTCAGCTATGGCAAATTCGTTTGTTACTGACTGTTATTCTATATGACTTGACTGTTTCCTTAATCAGTAAAACTTGTTTTTATGATTAACCCATAGTAAAGTTTAGCCAATTGCATTGGTATTCAACTATTTACATGGTCTATGAATGGTGAGATGAGTTGATCAAGTAAATTTCTGTGATACACAGGGATGACATGGTTCAGGCATATGCATTAAATGGAAGAGGATTAGTTGGGGGAAGTTTCCAACTTGATTACCCTAGTGTTGGTGCAACAGAAACCCTTCTAATGGCTGCATGTATGGCTGATGGAACAACTATACTGTCCAATGTTGCCAGAGTATGATTAGTGAATCTCTCTGAAGTTTTGATTTCTGATTGTGATGATGATGGAAAATGCTCCAGTGTTATTGTCTGCTGTCTAGTGGATTTTGTTAAGTGACCTGTTTTCGCCAACATTTTCCCACAGGAACCAGAGGTGGTTGATCTTGCTCGATTTCTGACTAAAAGTGGGGCCTGTGTGGAAGGAGCAGGAAGCTTGACATCAAGGGAAAATCTCATTTGCATGGTTGTAAATGTACTATTGCACCTGATCGTATTGAAGCAGGCACATTTATGCTTGCTGCAGCTATTACTCGCTCATTCATTTCAATTTCACCTGTCATTCCTTACCAAGTTTCCTGTCTGATGCAAAAACTCTTGGCCGCTGGTTGCAAAATAAGGCAATGCTCTCATGATACCTTGGAAGTATGTTAAATTGTTTTATAAATAGTTTTGGTCCTATTTTGTTTGCTTTGCCTATCTGCCTCTTGTGGTAATTTAATTTCTTCTTATGGTATATTTCATTATTACTTCAGGTTTCAGCAGTGTCTCGATGTGGTGAGAATTTGCGAGGTTTTGAGGTTAAGACAGGGCCATTTCCCGGGTTTCCTACAGATCTCCAACCGCAAACAATGGAACTGCTAACCACTTGGTTTAAGTCCTGTAGAAGTCTCTATTTGAAAAGCGCATGGCTCATGGTATGTGGTATATACTGTGTGCATTCGCATGTATTATATATGCAGATTCTCAATCAATGAAAGGTGTGGATCATTGAGGGTTCATGATCTATTAGCCACATAGTATGCATGTGTCCATGCATGTTTGTGTCTGTGTACATGCATACATACATAATACAAACATAATGAGGCATTAAGTTGTGTACATCTATGTTGTGCAGTCTTGTTCTAAACCCTTATACTGTCTCCAGTTTTTCTTTTATAATTGGTTTTTGATAGTATTAAATACTTCTTATCCACTGTATTCTTGTATAGACATTCCTTCTTTGCTTTCCTGTCTGGAAAGATGATAATATTTATTACAAATGATACTACTTGCATTGACCTATTGTCATACATGTTCCCTGCTTTATACTAGTAAACGAACTGCGGAAGCTTGGAGCAAAAATTCAAGTCTGTGCTCTGCTCTGGTTTCGGGAAAGATAATAGAAAGTATGCAAAATCCTTCAAAATATATCTCTTAATTTTATTTATTTTCTTACTTTCTCTCTCTTTTTTTTCAATTGTAAACTAAATGGTGCTAATGGTTTCTATTCTGCTGGCAGTGGTTTGTCTGGTTCCTGCCTTGCTGCAACTGACCTCAGAGGTGGGATATCATTGGTATTAGCTGCATTGGCTGCAGAAGGTACTACTGAGATCAGCGGTGTTGCTCATATTGTGGTTATGAGAATGTAGATACAAAACTTCATATGCTGGGAGCCGATATCAAAAGATTAACGGCCCCTGCTTCTTCCTAGTGGAACAAGTACATAATTCTTCCCATTATAATTTGTTATCTTTCTGGACTACTGGACCCATTGTGACTGACAAGAGGATTTTGACAAAACTACTCTTTCGCTTGCTAAATATCGTGTTTCAAAGCCAAGCTAAGAATGGGTTGTGAGACAGGTGACGGGGTTATACACATCAGAGCGAAGAAGAATCTAAGATGGTTATAGTAGTAGTGTCACAGGTTAAAGGTCCTCAGTTTCTTCATAGCTGTACAGTGGAAACCCCCGAACCTACATCATTGATCATTCAAGGCTTCATCACCCTTCTCCATATAAGCCCATTCACAAGATCGATCTCAAGTTCAGCTATTGACAAAGCTGTATTTTTGGGAGATATAGGTGCCTGCACATCGTTGATCTATTTTCTTTGTTGCTTTTCAAACACTAGAAATGGTTACCCGTGTGATGCCGCGGGGGTTTGTTATTATTAACCAGTTTGTAGACCATGATCAATTTGCACAAATAAAAAGGCGATTTGCATTTTGTTATTTAGTGTTCAAATATTTGTGATTTGTGAACATTAGGTTTACAACAGGAATTCATAATCAATTAATCATCATCAACATAATCGAAAATGAGGTGATATTCGATGAAAGCAATAAAATAATCTATATATCATACATCAAATTACCACATGTGTGCATATGAATAGCCTCATCAGTTTCCCAGAATCTAAATTAGGGAAGTTCAAATACATATCAGCTGCCAAGCAGCAATCCAAAATGGATGAAGTATGCAATACAAAAAAACATATCTTGCAAATAAGTTGCAAAATTGCACAATAAATTTGTACCATCCAGAGTGGCTTCCTTGGCTGCTTTTACATTCAACTGCAACACCACATAATCCAATTAGTCTCCAACAGATTGTAGGGATGCAAATTGTTAATGCAGTAACCTCATGATTCCTACATGACTTAATACTCAGATCTAATCTTATTACCTATTAATTGTCATCAAATCATGATTATTTTAATATAAGCTATTAAGTGCCTAACATAGACATGAAATCAAACCACGTAAACTGTAAACAAACGAACTCAAGTGGTAATCCAACTGAAAGCAGATCTGTATGCAAATGCTTCTTAGCATACTATAATGCTAGTCAACGTTCAACTTCCGTTACTTTACGAAACACCTTCCAACAATACTTCATTTACAATACTACATCAGACCCAACACCATGCATAATAAACAAAACCAAAGCATTAGGAATCTCAATTTTCTTTGAAAATCCAAGCTCGCATCCAGGAGCAGAACCCAAGTGTCATCTATGTTGTGCCTTAACCCCTTGTCTTCTGCAACCTCAGCTTCAATTTCAAAACCCCCGCTTCTCTCGCATCTGAATTTGGCTCACAGACCTTATTGCCCTTGTTCCTTTACTGCAATTTATGCACTTCAAAAAGGCCAACCCTCTTGTCTTTGAACCTTCCAGCCAGAATGATCAACATAGTTGCAGGAATAATGCTTGCCCTGCGTAATGTAAAAGGAAAGCGTAAAACTTTATCCAATGAACAAATGCAATCACTTCAGCAGGTCAATGAGGAACTAAGCTCTCTATTATGTCATCAATAGTTGGGAGAAATTTTTTTTTACTATTTTCAGAATTTGATCTGCAAACATTTTCAAACAGCTTTAAGTATAGTCAATGGGGAAGGAGCAAAGAGGATGACATTGTTCTAGCAAACATAGTGAACAAATAGTTAGAATACCAACAGGAATCCAAACGAGGATAAAAGGGGCTGAAAACTTTGATCCGTTTCAGTTTCTGCAAATGAGAAATACTTGTTTAAATTGTCAATCGGTGTCACCTAAAGTTGCCTACAGACCAACAATCAAAGAGGGTCCTCTGTATCTGTCTCTCATTAAGCGACATATGTTGATGGTGATATGCAACCAAATACCTCTTACACCAATCTTCTTGATTAATTTGTATACTAATATTGCCCTTGTTTATGGATCAGAAGTATAGTAGAAATCTCTCAAATCCGTCAAATATTCACATGGTTTGAAAAACAGTAGTCTTATCATAACATAGCTCTTGACCATCGAACGTTTCTTATGTGGACAACATCCAGCGGTGCATTTTAAAAAATTTAATTTCGTCTCCCATTTTGCTTATAGAGGGTTTTATTTTTGAATAACCTTAAAAAATAAGTTATACTTAAATTGCTGAAAATGTTTGAGATGTACCATGTTTTTATTTTTAGTTTTATTGATTTATATTGTTAGTAGTAAATTGGTATGACATGAATAAATTGTCCAATTTCTATTTGATTGTGGACACAAACTGTAACAGTGATGAATGAATAAAAAAATTGATATTAATTTCTTTAAAAAAAAAGAAAAAATTAAAAAAATAAAACGGCGGCGTTTTTCAATTTTCAATTTTCATTCTTTCCCTCCACCGGACCAATTTTACATTTATGTCCACTGGTATTTATAGAAACTAACCCTAGAAACTCAAAACACAATTCTCTCTCTTCCTCGGCCGCACACCTAATTCTCTCCTCTCACTCTCGATCGGAGACCACCATTTCCGGTCACCAATTCAAAACACGCCACCGCCAATCGATTCTGGACCCGATTCCGATCAAAACCCAAGAAGATCACTGCCATCCACCGCCGCCAGCCTCATCAATCGACCATCAAAGTCGCGACGGCGCTGCTCCCTAGCTCTCATCAAGTTTCGGCCATTTCCTCAACACACCCCCGCCATCAGCGTGCTCAGAGGAAGCCGAACATCAAAATCCAGAAGCCTCGCCGCCGGCCGTGCCTCGAAGGACCGCGCACGTTCCATCGCCGGAATCCTAGACCCTGGGTTTCTCCGGTCTTCCTTCTCCAAATCGAATCGAGCTCCAATACCTCCAAGAATGGAGTCAGTGCCTCTCCTTTTATCAAAACCAAGGGCCCGACTTCTGATTTCAACCAGAGCCGCCGCGGACGCCGCCGTATTATCCTCTTCGTTCTGGTAACCCATTCTCCCAAGCCTCTCATTAGTTGATAGGCTGAGTTTCAATTTCACTCTAATGGAGTTATTAATGCTCAGTTCTTTTGATTGTTGTTCTTGAATTTCGTACTTGGAGGAAACAGGGGAAATTGAAATGTAAAGGGAGCTTTTAGTCTTGATTTCGATTGATTTTTAAAGGGATGATGAGGAACTAAGGAGGGCTGCTGGAGGCAGCAGGTCATTGAACTATTGTCTCGGCAGAAATGGTACGAAATCAAGCTTTTGAGTTGTGAATGTTTTCTGTTGGGATATTGAGATTAATTAAATCTGTAATTTTGTGGTGGAGATGAATATGGAATTGATGTATAAAAGCATTAGATTGACTGAATTTGGATGTATATGAATTTTATTAATACAGAATTGAAATGCTTCTGCAATTTGTTTCGGGTTTACGGTAGTTGAACTAAAATTTGCAGTCTGTCTTTATGTTTAAATATCTGCAAAGGGAACTGACAGAAAAGAAGATGGGTATTCCTAAGAAGAGTGGGGGTTGATTAGTTTGATTAGGTTTTGGGTGTCCACTATTTGATTCGAAAGTTCGGTTCTTTTGAGGAATTTGTATTTGATTGATTGCAGATAGAGGTTTCTGTGTTGGAAGTGTGTAGCTACATCTGTCTTTCTCCGCCTTGAAGGTAAGTTGTTTATTGAGAAGTTTGGATGATACCTGCATTGCCTTGCATTTCTTTTTGGGATTGGAGCTTATTGTTAAATTGTCTGATTGATAATCTAGCACACCCATTTCGATTAGCTTCTCGCTTCTCAATTTGAGAGAGAAGAACTGTGGGGTGGAGAGACAGTAAAGATATATGTTGTGTGTGAGACTTTGGTCCAGCTCCATGCTTATTTTCTCATTAATATTCTAAT
>JANPXK010000585.1:0-20411 GCA_024704745.1 Rosa lucieae
GGTTTCTGCAGAGGCTATAAATGAACGGGGCTCCATAAAAGCAACAACCCTTTATTCCCTTTCCTCTCGCTCTGGTTTCCTCTCTCCTCCATCTCGTAAGAGCCACCCTTCGCGCTTATGCTCTTTGATGGCTGCTTCTGCGGCTTCTTGCGGAAAGAGAAATGATTTTGGGTCTCAGCCTCTGAGGAAAGGATGGGATTAACTCCAGTTCGATTGCGGTAGCTGACGACAAGGGCTGTAAAACATTTTACTCTAACGGCACCGTCAACTGTGAAATTACGTTGAAACTCTACATTGATCCAATGAGTGGCTCTCCTCGCGCCACGTCAACCTCCCCCAATGGCTGTAAGTTACAGCCTGCGTATTCCAGAACTCTCCTACCAAATTTAGTGAAGTACATCCACGTTTGATTTGGTGCTTAAGCATTCACGTTTTCATAGTACAAAAACTAATGTAAATCCGGGTTAGAGCTTTCACATTTTCACCACACACATATTAAGACCGGACTAGAAGCTCCTAACATGCATACAATGACATTAAGTCAATTTTTGAGATTAACAATTTGCTCATGACAACATGCTCATTCATAAAATTAAACCACTAATTAAATAAATTTCATGATAAGGACAAGAACTAGTCATAAGATTGACTAATTTCTATAACAAATTTTCATTGAAAAATGACTTCGCGTCATGAATAAAAACCACGACATACTTTTATTAATCACCAAAAATTTGTCATTACATGGTAAACCCAAATAAAAAATTACTCAATCCATCAACATACCCATAAAGAAATTCATCAATTATAAGAAATTAAAGCAAGAATAGAGTATAATTCCAATGATGCATTATACTCGGAAATGTGAGAGAGAGAGACGGAGAAATGAGACGGTTACTGTTTGGTATTGTTTTGATTTTGCATGGGCGCCTTGAATTTGGTACGTTCTGACTTCTGAGGTGGGGCATACGGTGGCAACCAACCGCCCCAATCTGTATCCTTAATCAGCCCAAATACCAACAAGGCCCAGACAACGGCCCAATATTAATTCCATTTCCATCAGTAGAAACAATGTCTTCACTCTCTACACCCAATTGCCACGCTGTCCTTTACCATTCCAGTTTCGGGCTTGTTTCGTATTGATCGGCTTAGCTCTCAACGATTTCAACTTTCTAATACCGAGCGATAGACCGACTGCTTTTTGAGGTTAACGTAATAAAAAAAAAAAAAGTTAAGTTTTAATGAACAACATAGAAGTTTGCATGCTACAACTAACATGTGCATGGCCCGTGGCAGTTGACATGGTTTAACGTCATTTTGGACGTCTCATGTCATACTAAAGAAATTATAATTTTATAAAATATATTGGGTCAAAATTAGTAGTTCGTCGATTAATGCACATTCTAAAAATCTTGCTTCATCAATTGTGAGATCATGACATTGGAAATTATGAAGATATAAGGTACTTGAATAGTTTGGCGCTTTCACTTGTTGCGTGCCAAACCTTGTTAATACCATTTATATTAAACTGTTCCTATTCCAAATCCACCATTAGTAAAATCGAACTTTTCCACACTCTCAACTCGATCTCTCCTACTTCATACCAAGCAATAGATTGAAAGAAGCTTTATGTCCTCAAATATATATATAGGAAATGAAAGTTAGGTTCAGTCTATTACCGTCACCATTCAAAACCATATCATTCCAATCAATTCATTTTCACAACAATATAGTTTCTCTTAGTTCATGAACTAGACTCTCACAATTTACTCGAATAAGTCCTTACTGCAATCGTCTGTTTATAGTAAGATACAATCTTGTCCCCTATTCAATTAATTTCATAATTAGTTGTGACCAAATGTCCTTAGATTTTAATCACACGGTAGAGAATAATAAGATAGTTTGAATTTCATTATTTTCTTAGCTCTTATCTACCACTGAATATAAATCCAACGGTAGTGTTTGGCGCATAATTCATTGAGAGAGGTACGTTGTTTTCTTTCTTTTTTTTTTTTTTAATACATCTTCGACCCTTGTCCTATTATAGAATAATTTCCATTAATAAAGATTAGTGTTAAAAGATTGAGAGCCAGAGATGTAAAGACTCAAAATTAGAGTGGAGGGAAATGGGTGCTATTGGGTAAGGGATTTGGAGGTTCCAAGAGTTTTCAAGGTGAAGGGATTATAAGGTGATGGGCTTAAAATAAAGGGACATAAGTGGTGGATTATTTAAATGACTTGTTTGGGTAGTTTTTTTTAGTGAAGGGATTTAATTATGGGATTTTGTAAACTTTTTTTTTTTGACAGAATTAATCTTTTTTTATATTTTGCTATAGAACTATTGTAGTTAATTGTTTTTTTTTTAACCAAATAGATGTATAACAAGAAAAATTTGTGCTTCACCAATTAATTCCAAAACTTCAATTAAAATAAAAAAAAATCAAGAAAAACACTAGAAATTTAAAAAATGGAACAACTGAAATTTCATAATCACAATCACATTTTGGTCTTGTTTGAATTTATAGACTTAAAATGTCGAACATTCTACAACAAATCTCATTCACATGACTTTGCATTTCGAGTTGGTTGAGGTAGGAACCCTTCACATGTCTTGTCTTCTGCGTGTTGATTTGCAACCTCGATGTTATCCTTCTTAGACTTGTAATTTGTCTACCAATAATTTCTACGGTGTTTCAGAGTATTTGTCTAATCGGTCAAAACCGATCAAGGAGAAACCAAAAGCTGATCAAGGTAAAACCATAAAAACTAGTCAATGTAATAACAAAAGGAAATCAATCTGCAAATAAGTCTATCTTTGAGTGAAGAATGATATGTAATTATAGCTCTGCTTTTATAGAAAGCTACACTTCCGATACAATCATGAATCTACAAGCTGCATGTTATCTCATACAGCAGAAACAACACAAGCAGCCTCCACAACTATATGGAAGGCAGCTACAGGTAACGAGCCCCACTCTCAATGGGAGTAGATATGAAATCAAAGCGAAAACTAGAATACAACAAAATTGGACTGCAGCCAAGCTAAAATGTAATGCAGCTGACTCTTATTTGGGGTTCAAATAAAAATTTACCCTTACACACAAAAAAAAAGGGCAGGGCATTCCTATCAGTCCCCCATTTCCAAAGTCCTACAAATAAACAGATTTGCCGTTATCTTATTCAAAAGCCTTCTCCCAGTCATCTACCACTTCAGATGTTTCTGCAATAGTTCCTCCAAGCTGCCCCGCTGAAGTCGAACCGCTTGCATTTGACGAAGTTGAACATTGACCCTTGTATTGACTATTAGCTAGTCAGTTTTTCTCAGCATCAACAAACTAAATCAATGACATGATCTCAGATTCTGACGGGATATGCCTTCTAATCCAACTAGTTATACAGAAATGAATCAAATAGCTAGCTAGGAATTCAGAATCTAGAACTGGTTCCAATTCCACAACCACATCCGAGAAATTATAGTACTCAAAATTAGATCAAAAGGGTACTTGTATTGCAAAAGAATCATATTCACTTCAAATTTAAAAATACAGCATCAAGTTGGATACGCTAATATGAACAGTGAAACAGGAACAATAGGATCAAATTAAGCTTGTAGTCAATCTAATCCCAGGTCTAACAAAAACCGCAGATAAGGGTCTCACCTTTATTTGATATTGAGCAACCAAAGACAAGCATAGTTAAAGTGAACCTTAACTTGTTGCTTAATTGCTACCGAGATTCTTGATTAAACACAACTGCAAATATATTTACTGCAGAAAAACCTTGTGCCCTGCATGTATTCTGTTTTCAACTAATGCATATAAAATTGACATCCTAAAATTTCACATTGAGTAAAGAGACCTACAAACCAAACCACATTGAGTAAGGAGAGGTTGCAGAGATAATATCAGTGACTGAACAATAGAAAGCTTCTAATTAGAATCCTAGATCTCTACTAGCAAAACTTTCACATTAAAAAGGATTGGTACATACCATTTTTAAAACACTAAATATTGTGGTGTTCCCGTCATATTCATGCTTCAACTTCCACTAGAACAATTCAAATCACAGATATCTATATTTGTTTCAAGACTTTGATTAAATCTTCTAGACCATATAACTTTCCTTTCTCGTTTGAAGTATAAGATTAAGACTTGCAGAACAGTTTCATTACATACAATGTGCTCTGGCAACAGCTCTTATCTTCAGTAACATACACTATCTAATAGGAGAGTGAAAACCACCATACATATGCATAATGAAATTGAAAATCCAAAGAGATATGCTCTGCATTTTAAACAAGATATGTTAGCTGTTCATGGAGTCTTATCACAAGAATCTTGCAGCTAACCCAGTTGTAGAAATTACATAACCCATAATTCAAATGAAAGAAACACAAGCCAGCAGCCAATGGAATCAAATTAGATAACAAAACCATAAACACATATGCAGAGTTATCAAGTATACTAATACCTAAGCATGGATGGATCAAATTAGAGATGCAAAGATCCAAAACTCAACAATCAAACCCTAAAGCCCAAGGTGGAGATCAAACCTGAAGATGAGCGATGCAAGAAGAAGAGAGAGCGAGAAATCGATCGTCGTTCTTCGCTTTCTGGAATTTCAAAATCAGGTGGAACTCAAGCGAGGGAATTCTGTTAGTACATATCCCGTCTATCAGTCCCCCTCTAATTTAAGTCCCTTCCTCTTTTATTTACCAAACAAGGGATTTTCCACGTGCGACTGGGATTAAAAGAAGTCATTCTCCCTCCTTTATATCCCTCATCCAAACACTGCCTTAAGAATTTCGAAACGCGTAGGCAGTCTCTTAAACCTCTTACACTTTTTTTTTTTTTTTTTTTTGTAGAAATAAGGCACAATCTTAAACCACAATTCACAAACTCGAAATTCTAGAGTGCAAGAACAAGTATTACTGAGCTAATCAGTTGCAACCGAACTCATAGTTCATTCAGAAAACATGTGTAAAACTACATAATTTGCTCTCAAATCAAAGTAATAAAGTGCAAGAATTCTATAAATAAAATTTATATTATAAAGAATAACAATACAATTTTCCAAGCTAGCAAACAGAGGAAATGAAATGCTCCCGTTTGCTACTCCTTCAGTCAGGGTGCTGCCATAAGTAATTCTTAGAGAAATCAAGCAAGGTTTGACTACCTGGTCTTGCTTCAACCAAATTTCCATAATTTTTCAGGGAAAGCAAGCTCCTATTAACACTCAAGATTTGCCAACAACTCCAGCCGCCCTCATGCCTAATTGGACGTTTTATAACTTCCATAGAATTGCATCTGAAGTCCACAAAGAATGACTTTTCACCCCGTGTATCTTCGAAAAATATACCATTTTCCCATTCACCACAAGAAGCAAACCTGAATCGAAAATCAAGAGCTGATTCATGCATATTCATGGTGTAATCTCGCACCCACTCTTTTTATGATAATCTTTCATCACCCATATATCAATGTTCACACATGAAGTGTCGACTATAACTATAGCCATAGTTCCTCTTAAAGCAATCAAGTTTGTGTAACTAGAGTCCATGCTTGGTAACTCCAAAGTGGGAGTCCAATAGAACTCTTCTTTCGTGAAATCAAAGAAACGATGATTAATCTTCCCCCACCTATAGTCAACCAATGCATATCTCCATAAGCACATATGCTGCTGTTAGAATTTAAATTATGAGCATATGGTGGTATCTCTCCCATGAGTTTGTGCCCAATTCAAGAATTTGGGCTATACGGCCGTAAACAAAGAGATTTTTTAGACTAGCAATTTCGGACAAGCGAAGAATCTTGTGGGTGCTAGTTGCACTATCAAATCCCATGCCGTAAACCTCCTGGGGGATATAGGTGTCAGGAGTAGGTGTCAGGAGTACCATACTTTGTATATTGAATGCTACTCGTCGGGAGCCTTAGAACTTCTCTGGTAAAAGGATCGATCAAGAAGCAATCTTCAGAGTTTCTAGTGAAGCAAAAGAGGTTGCAGTAAGAAAAATATACAAAATAACAGGCGTTGTCGGAGGTGGACAAAATCTCCGAGACAACAAGGTTACCTTTGCTGCCATCGTAATTCAGGCACTCTAAGGCCTTTGACGGCGTTTTATTTGTCAAAAAACATTCGTTCCAATCTTCTCCCACAAAACGCAGCGTAAGGCGAGGATGTTGATCAGCAGCAGCGTTGCTGAGAATCGATAAACGAGAATGCAGTGAAACGAAAAAGGGAGACTGAACTATGTCCAACAAGGTTTTAGAGACGCATCGGAGGCAGCAGACGGAGTTTACAGGAAGTCTCTTAAAAATGTCACACAGGATTTCCACCGGTAAGTCCATCAACCTCATCTTTGCCTTATCCCGCCTCCTCATTTATCAAAGTTTGTTTTGTTTTTTCACGGCTTGGGTGCTTTTTATAATGCGATAATTCTGTTTGGATAAGGAAACTAAAGCCTAGAGGAGAGGAAATAACGAATTTAGATGATCCAGTTTGAGTTGGAGTCGTCAGTATATAAATATATATATATATATATATATATATATATATATGTTATAAAGTAAAGAGAATATAGAGAGTGTTTTAGGGAATCTGAAACTAAGAGAAATTCGCTGTGTATTTTCATTGATAATAGGGGCCTTTTTATATAGAGGATTACAATGCATAGAATCTCAATCATATATGGAAAGTAATTCTACATTGATTAGGATTCTAGTAGATCCTTCTAATTAAATCCTATTACCACTAGGTCAAGTAACCTAGAGTTTGGGTTAAACACAAATTGTGTTTTCCTTAACACTCCCCCTTGTGTTGCCCAAACGCGGTGCTTCTTTCGTTGCCTCATTAAAAACCTTGCCGAGTAACAAAAACCCAGTGGGACAAAAATAACCTCGGTCGAAGGGGAAAAAGAGCACAACACGCCCTTCACGTTTCGAGGTGAACATGTAGACATCTCCCCCTGATGTCTGCGCCTCCCCCTGATGACTACTATCATGGGAGTTCAGATAATTTCCGCAAGCTAATTCTTGCCACATGTTTTTCGAACGTGGATTTGGGCAATGACTTAGTAAACAAGTCTGCCTCACTGTCCTCAGATCGAACCTAGTTCACTTTGATCTCGAGGAGTGTCTGTTGTTGCTGATTATGCTTGGTGTTATCGCTTTTGATGTAGCCTTGCCTCATTTGTTCAAAACAAGCAGCATTATCCTAAATGCTCGTAGGCTCATCTGTGGTAGACTTCAAACCACAATTATTCGAACATGCGTAATTATGAATCCAATCCATATTCATTCACGAACCACTTCATGAAGAGCAATGATCTCTACATTGTTCGAAGATATAGCGACGGTCTATTCTGTAGACCTCCAAGATATCATGGTCTTTTCCCATGGTGAACACTTAACCAGTTTGGGAGTGACCATTGTGTGGGTTAGAGAGATACCCAACATCAGCAAAACCTTCCAAAACACATGTCGTTTTGGGATGGGGATAATGGACGCAGGCCAGTGTTGGCGGCGTTCTTGGTGTGTGATGGGTCTGAATCCATCATCTCTTTGTAGGGATAGAACAAGCCCATATCACTCATACATCTCAAGTATCGAAAGATATCTTTTACACCAATCCAATGGTGTCGCGTTGGCGCAGAGCTATATCTAGCTAAAAAGTTCACAACATATGAGATGTCCGGTCTTGTGCATTGGAATAAGTACAATTAGGGCTGGCAAATCCAACCGAGACAAACCAACCAACCGTATCCGTCCCGAACCAAGTTTGTTGGTAGCCGACATTTTCGGTAACCGAAGTATTGGTACGGTAGTACCGAACCGTGAAGGAGTACATGGTACGGTATTGGTATTGATATTTAGAGAAATACGGTATACCGTACCGTACCATATATTTGATATTATATATATTTATCTAAATTTTTCTTATATTTATCAATCTCAGCCATTGATTATCAATTGTTTTATGTGAGATTAAATCAGAACCGTTAAATTAACAAACCCTAAAGGAATCAGAGAGACAATCGAAATCGATTTCATTTCCCTCAGTCTCTCTCAAACTGAGCCCAGCCTCTCTCAAACTCTCTCAGCAATCCATGAACCATATCCATCTTGTTCTAATTTCTGAACCCTGTGATTAAGATTGTGTAAACCAGAACACTTGGTTGGCACCCAGATCACGCATTTCATCTAAAAGTCGACTGCTTCTTTCATCTGTTCCTTCAAAGAATCAAACCATTCGATCCTTTGCTTATTCAGCTTCCTTTATTCGAGGGTTTCAATCAGAGTCAAACACTTTCTTTCGTTCCTATTCTTCTGGCATCTCTATCTTAGGCAATTAACATGCAATCATCAGAATTTCATATAATCATAATTTTATGTAATATATTTTTGCAGATTACAGAGCTTGGTTGACAGATTCAAATACCCAGATAGCTAAAGGTCAAAACTTTGATTGAAATTGAAAGACCCAGAAATGAAAAGTACCTGATTTAGTGAGATTGAAAACTTGGGTTGGTGAAAGAGGGACTCGACCGCATAGAGCAGCCATGGGAATCTCACTCTCTCTTTTGATTTTTGGGTTGTGGGTATCAAAGGATCATTAAGGATCTGTGGGCAAAGAAACAAGAAATGGGAGGAGATCAAACCAGTTTGAGCCACTAATAGCAGAGAGGTTGAAGATCTGAGGCTGCTTCTTCCTTCACCACAATCACTCTTCCATCACTCGGTTACATGCCCAACCGTACCGAACCAACCAATTAAATCGGTATACCGACTTCTTGGTATACCGAATTTTGTGGCCGGTAGTGGTATGATTTTTTGCATACCAATATAAGTTGGTACGGTACATGGTATTGGCCCATAGACTCCGGTACCGAACCGAACCCAGCCCTAAGTACAATAATGCGTCTATTGTACTAAGTAAGGCACTTCTGCCTCTAGCACATTTTCGTCATCATCCTTTCGACGAATAGGATCATTTTCAGGATCAAGACTACGGAAGATCATGGGGGTGCTTGAAGGCTTGACCTTGTCAAAATGCCTAAGCATCTATCGACACCATACTCAAGTTCCAAACCGAGACATAATCGTGTTCTCCCAAAATCCTTCATCTCAAACTCGGATTTCAAGTGTTCAGCGGTTTCCCTTAACTCTTTAAGGGCTTCTAATGAAGATCATGTCCAACGAACCGCGATAGAATCCGAAACTTGTTATAGAAACGCGTGGGCATATCCCTTCCCAATCAAGTAGTCACTTTAGTGAGCATTTCAACCTTATTGTAAAAGCGCTCCATGGTCTAAAACCTTTTGACTTGGGTAAATGAAGTTCGCCATGAACCTTCATGTATATTCAGTATCTAGATCCCTATAGAGATACGTAGTGACCACATTTGTAAGCTGCATGTTTAGTTATTCAGAAACTACCAAACTGACAGGGTAGTGGAGTGCAATGACATCCATTACGAGAGAATATGTCTCATCGTAGTTGATTCCAGGACGTTTTGTGAGAAGCCTTGCGCCATAAGGCGAGATTACCATTTTTTTTTCTCACTACGCTTTCTAACGAAGACCTATTAGTCAACAGGTTTTATGTTAGGAGGTGTTGACATCTCTAGCTAGAAAACCTTCCTCTTCATTAGAGAATCCATCTTAACCTGGATCGCATCTTTCCATTTAGGCCAAAAACTCTCTACGTTGGCATTCATTCATCAACGGAGCGTGGTTCAGTATCATCGGACTCAACAAACCAACGGAGCGTGGTTCAGTATCATCGGACTCAACAAACTCATGCGCAACTACATCATCAATTATGATGGAGTTTCTATCCCACGTCTCATGTACACTAGTGTAATTTTCATAGAGCTCTATATTCTCAGGAATAGGTTCTGACGTTGAGGCGTCCCCCAACGATAACCATAACCCGGAAGATACTCATGAGACGGATTTTTGAGTGTCAATGATCGAGGATTGGTTTGTGCCAATGTATCCTTCGAACCCACGGGCCTCCCACGCATCCTATCTGGGGCCATGGCCTGTAACGCCAGAGTGCCACTCTCTTTGGCATTGGCGCCATGCCTACCTCCGTGTAGGGTGGCGCTACATCCTCTCGTAGGGATGTCCTTCCTTGCAGGCATGTTTGCAGCATATTTGTGTGATCTCGTCACTTTAATAGGGATCAAGATGAGACATAGTGGGGACAGACCACGACAATTCATGTCGTTCCTGTTGAACATCTGTGTTCTTATCTCCCCCGAACGACGGGAAGACTATCTCATCAAAGTGACAACCCGCATTATGTGGCGGACGATTGTTGGAATCTCAAATCCAACGTAGTGGCTCATTCGTCTGTAAGGACCCATCATAGGGCGCTATGGCGTAAGTACAAAATACGTGTACCCAGTCACTAACTGTAACGCAGAGGTACATTGAGCGGCGGTAGGTCGTAGACGAATTAGCATAGCTGCATGCGATATTGCATCACCCCAAGCGGATGTAAGGAGATTGGTGCGCATTACCAATGTCCGAACGACCATCGTATTCGTTTCCGCGAGACCATTTGGGTGTGCATGAGGGAATATGATGTCCAACATCAGTCCCATTGTAATATCCATCAAAAGTCTTTCGATGTAAACTCTCTAGCAATGTCAAATCCAATTGACTGAATAGGATGATTCGGGGAGTGAGCCCGGTGTTGTATGTTATGTGCTAGAAGTGTAGCATGAGCAGTATTTACAGATGGACAATGGCACAACACGTGACCAGCGTGTTTGTGTGTCAACCAATATCATGAGATAATTAAATGTCTGCAAGTTGGTTGAATCAGTCCACAAAATCCCTACGGATTCTTTGTAAGAACAGAATGAGTATTGTTATATCCTTTGCAAAGGACGGTCTCAGTCCCAGTTTCCCTAAGGAACGGGCTTTGTAAAACGAGCGAGAGGCCTTAGAAGCAACCATTGTGTATTTTGGTTAGGCCTGAGCGTCTAAAACGCTATTCAAAGCAAGTTGGTGATTGCAGCATCACCTGGGGCGCCATCACCATGATGGAAGCCATCCATGGCATCATGGATAGGGACTGCACCAGCCGTAGGCTGGTGGTGGACGGAGGCAGTGCCCTAGGCAGCTGCGTCGGTCACACTTAGTCTAGAAATCAATTTTTGATTCATGCTTCGTTTCGCTCGAGAGAAAGGATGTCCATCTGAAGTCTTTGTAGACGGATCATCATTCATGACCTGATGACCTATCCTGTCGTGACAAAGTCAATATGTGTCTAATCCAAGAGATCTTTCTCGTAACTTTATTGGATTAATAGCTCGAATAGTGACATAGAATCCACTAGAGAGACACATAAACTTCTCTAAGATACGCTTTGTTCGCAATCATTAGAGGTAATGCAAAGGAACTCATTTCGTTCTCTACATACATTTTGCATGGAATTCGTTGGCTATTCATAGGGTACCGATTTGCCCTAAGAGCGTAGAGAGTTTATGTGACAGCTGTAATCAAGGTGCCATTTGGCAAGTGGAACTTGGGCTATTCCATGTCCTTGAATTAATACTGATGGCCCAGCCATCGTAGTCACAAAGTCATAAGTTCAGAATCAAAATTGAGTCATAATGAAAAGAACTCGAAATTTTATTCATAAGCCAACGGAGTACATCATTGTTTCCTTGATCAAAGAAAATCTAATCCAATAAAAAGTAATATGGCAATTGCCTACATCTTTTGGAAAATAAAGACCTAAACAGAATTGGCGATCTATTGATCCTAGCCAGATTTGTAGTCTTCAACCTTTCACTCTAGATCATCTTCATGATCTTCTTGTTCCACATAGTGAGCTTCTCGTGCTTCACAATATGCTTTGTAGGCGGTGACAAGTTCTTCACGAGCTCTACAAATGTGTGTCCAATGCTCAGACACTCCACATCGAGAACATACATCTCTTTGCTCGAACTCCATTGATTGTGGCACTTTGAAAGAGTCATTTAGATTGCTCTTAATGTTGGTGGCGCCACCAACATGGCCAGAGCCGTTGCCTCCCTCTCTCTTTCCACGTTTACCTCTTCGGTTCCGTGTTCGCCTATTTTGGCAGTTACCTTCCCAAGTAGAGCGATTATATGGATCAGAATGTCCAGAAGTATACCTAAGATTAGGGTTTCACTCTTGGCGCCCTCTCTTAGAGGTGCGACTATAATTGGATTCCGAAATATGTTCTGTTTCCACGGATCTCGAATTAGTTCTTCACAAGGATATTGTCATGCTTTTCAGCGGCATTCATAGCTCCAATGAGCTCATGAAACCTTGTGATCCGTCTTGCATTTACATCGATTCGATAGTTCTTAGGAACCATCAATGCAGAGACGGGGAAGGTAGCGAGAGTCTTCTCAATCAACATCGCATCTGTGATCTTTTTACCACAGAATTCCATTAAGGATTTAATGCGAAGTGCTTCCGAGTTATAGTCAAGAACTGACTTGAAATCACAGAAGCGGAGGCTATGCCATCTCACTTCTAGGTCAGGAAGTAAGGAGTCACGGACTTTGCCAAATCTTTCTTCGAGTGAGACCCACAGCCTTCTGGGGTCTTCTTCATTCATATACTCGTACTTGAGCGAATCATCCATATGACGAGTCATAAGGATGATGGCTTTCGCCTTATTTTCCTCTAAGGCCACTCTATTTGCTTCCAAAGCTTGAGCTTGCTCAATAGTTATCACGTCCTGGCTAGGCTCGAGAATCATATCCAAGATTCCTACAGCCTTGAGATGCTGGCGGATATCACGAACCTGCCTGTGATATCCAGAGCCGATTGTTCCCAATGGAGCAAAGTCCAATTTGTTCAGGTTACTCATCCTGAAAGAGAACAAGAAATTAGGGTTAGTTTCGGAGCGAAGTAGGCTACCACGAAAACATATGAAATTTCTAAGCGTAATCGCTTCCAAGAAATTAGGAATTTCCGAGCGTAGTCACTTCCAAGAAATTCGATTCCAAGATATATTGGATTAGATCGAAACAATGATGTAAGTGGTCGATCATAAATTCTCTACAAACTCTAAGTTTGGAGATCTCAACAAGCTCTAAGCTTGGAGTGAGCACGAACCCCCACAGTTCGGCTTAATTTGGTCTCCCCTATAATGAAGAAAGGGGGTTAGAAGAAGGGAGATTGCAAGTCCCCGAAAAAGAAGAGAAATTGAATTTAAAAACTCTAAAAACGGGAACGTTTAATAAAAAAATACCTCGAAATAGGTCGCCGGAAAATTTGTTCGGAAATTCGCCGAAAATGTGGCGTTGACCAGCGTTGACCTGTGCTGACGTGGCAGGTGATGTGGTAGAGTTGCTGACGTGGCAGTTCTGATGTCAGTGGGCTTTGACTCCTTCTGGGCCGTTGACCTTTGGGCTTTGACTTGATGTGTGTGGGCCTTTCTGTTTTTTTTTTCTTTTTCTTCTCTTCTTCTTCCGCCAGTGGTCCCTTTTTTTTTCTTTTCTTTTTCTTTTCTGCCCAGCACGTGGGCACTCTTTCCTTCTCTTTATTCTTTCTTTCTTTTTCTTTCTGGGCCCACTCTCTTTCCTTCTCTTTCTTTATTCTGTTTTTTTTTTTGGTCCTGCCCCTTCTCTTTCTTCTGGCTGGAGTGTGGGCCACGAGCCCCTCCTTTTTTTTTTTCTTTGTTCTTTTTCTTTCTTCTGGGCCGTCCCTTCTCTTTCTTTTTAGGTTGCTCTCGTTTTTGGGCTTGCAGGCTTCTGGAGTGGGCTCGGTGCTGTTGCAGGTGCAGGGGCTGGCAGTGGCTGACCGGTTCGAAATTTCAGACCTCCAATTGGCCGGTTCAGGGCGTATATGGCCGGTTTGGGTGAGTTTTTTTTTTGGTTCCCGGATTCTGGGATATAGTTTCAGACTGTGGAAGAATTTGAAGATAATTGGTGGACGGAAAAAGTGTGAACCCGGCAGGTGATGTTGTGGTTGTTCTTGGGGCCAGTTCGATATTTTTCTAGCCGGTTCATGGGGTGGCACCGCCAGTTCTGGACTCCTGGAGTTGAGAGCTTCAAGGTGGGCGACGGAGCTTTCTAGGATTTGAAGGCTACGAATTTAGAATTTCAGGGTTAGGGCTTCGTGCTGATAACTTGTTTTAGGGAATCTGAAACTAAGAGAAATTCGTTGTGTATTCTCATTGATAATAGGGGCCTTTGGTTCTGGACTCCTGGAGTTGAGAGCTTCAAGGTGGGCGACGGAGCTTTCTAGGATTTGAAGGCTACGAATTTAGAATTTCAGGGTTAGGGCTTCGTGCTGATAACGTGTTTTAGGGAATCTGAAACTAAGAGAAATTCGCTGTGTATTCTCATTGATAATAGGGGCCTTTTTATATAGAGGATTACAATGCATAGAATCTCAATCATATAAAGAAAGTAATTCTACATTGATTAGGATTCTAGATCCTTCTAATTAAATCATATTACCACTAGGTCAAGTAACCTAGAATTTGGGCTAAACACAAATTAGGTTTTCCTTGAACAGAGAGAGAATAGTTGGGAGAAATATATCATTCAGTCTCATTAGCCTTCTTTATATGAAGGTATGGTTTACATAAAAGTAAATAACTAATAAGTATTTATGTGGATGATAATATTTACAACAATATATAAATATATATATATATACACACACATTATTTTTAAAAGATTTCAGAGCCCAGCTATAGCCAGAAACTATTGATTAAAGTTTCATAAACAAGGAAGGGAGAACATCAAGCCTAAAGCCCGCATGGAAGTAGTTAATTAATAGGTTTACTACTTACTTTTCAAGCCAAAAATGAAATGGAAAGAGAATGACCGATAATCAAATTATACGAGTTACGTGAAATCATGAGACACCAGGGCTAGAGAGAGCACATAAAAACTTACCGCCTGTTCGGGGGAGTCCCCACATAGAGTGTGGCTCTTTGCCTCATCGACGAGCGGTGAGTGTTACCGAACGGGATCTTGGAATCTCAGGAGTCCTGCTATTTCTTTTCGCTGGACAAGACCGGATGCGTTTCTTTCTCTCTCAAGTGGCAGCCCTAGTGTGGATGATGGGTGTTTGGAGATCGGCGAGCAAGTTTATAATGGTGAAACCCGTAGCTGATTTTGGTTTTAGAGAGGAGGGTGGAGAGATAATATCCACCACTGGTCATTCCGTATTATGTAATTTTATTTATTTTCAATAAAGATTTCTTATTTTTTTTTTAAAATGAAACGGATAGAAAGAGCTTGAAAATTCTAACAGCCACAACACTAGAAAACCTAAAGGGACAGATAAAATGGGCACAGATGGCTATTTGTGCCTTTTAAGCAAGTGAATAGAGACAGTCAGACAGAATATGACATTATTGAGAGACACATAAGAGCAAGTTCACTCGTGGGTCACTAGGTCACATACTATTCACTACTTTTTATGTGTTATTTTACCCTCTAGGTCACGAGTACAGTGTATTTCGTGCCCTGGGTCACCTTTGAACACTTTTTAGGTCACCATGGTGACCTGCACAGTGTATTTCATGTCCTGAGTCACGGGCACAATGTATTTTGTGACCCAGAAAATGAAAATATACAATAAAAAACAGTGAATATTACGTGAACCGGTGACCCAATAGGTGAACTCGCTCTAAGTGTCCCCATTGTGAATTGAACAGTAAAACAGTAAAATGCACATCCACTTCATACCCTAAAACCGTATTTCTTATTTATTCTTCTGCATCTCCTCTCTTGACCTTTACTGAGGTGTTCATTTAGAACACGCCCCTATAATTCAAAAACTCAGTTACCATAGAAAATATATCGTGACGTGGGCAGCCGTTTCAGTGGGTTGGTAGTCGGTAAGGAGAAAGGGAGAGTGTTTGGTTGCCGATCTAGCTCTCTGTTGAAAGTTTGAGGCTTTCTATTAAATGCTTTAATGGCATGTTGATTATACTCATTTATATGCGTGTAATTATATCTAAAACACTATAAATAAGCTAATTCTCAAGTCAATTATAATGTAATTAATCTCTTTTTATTTATTTTGTAGAAAATAAGCGGAATTGCGGAAACGGAAGAAATCGTGCGAAAGTGAAGCAAATTGAAGTTTTCAACAAGGAGACGAAATTGTCGACAGTCAACTCTGGTCAACGCCAAGAAAAGAAAAAGAATAATAATATTTGTGTCAGCATTAATTGGTTTAATTGCCTAGCTTAATTAACCAAACCTTAGGTTAATTAGTGCAAGCATGCACGTGCAGATTGATATAATAGGTTGATTACCAATCCAACCTTGACACATGGCATATGCAATTATCCATCAGGTGGTCTGCACATACAATTGTTTTCTAATTACATAGACCACATTTCCACGCTGACCACCATCTTTACCTTTTTCCCTTTCCCTTCGACCAAAACGACACAGTTCGGATAGAGTTATCCCTTCTTCTCTATTTAAAAGCAGAGACCACGACCCTATTCTGGGCTCTCAACCTCCACGGCCGCACACCCATTCCCTTTCTCTTCTCTAAAAACCAACCACCCCCAGATCCATTCGCTTTTTCCTCTCACTCAACACCGCACCATTACCCTATTCCTCTCTCTCTCTTCAACAGTAGCTGCACTCCACCATTACCCACTCTTCTTCTTCTTCACCGAGAACACATCACCTCCACCTCCTATCTCTCTCTTCCCATTTTAAATTTTCATCACCAATTTTCATTCTTTCAAGGGAAACTCAAGGGGTTTTCACTAGGCTTCATCACCACAAAGAAATTTTTGGCTTGGTAAAGAGTAGGAGCTTAATATCAAGTTAGGTTTATATTTGCCTATAGCAAATGTGAGCCTAGCTTGTGTTCCTCTCTCCTCTATCATTTCTCTTAATTTCTTATGTATTTGCTAATGGGTTGTGAGTAGTTCAATTTTGGGAGTTAGGGTTGTGAAGCCCTAACTCATCTTGTATAAATATTGATGCTTTAATTTTAATAATGTAATTTTCATTTGTGTATGCTTTAAATCCTAATGTATTGGTCCTTAGAAGCATGTTTCTAGGCTTTGTCACCCTTTGTTGTTGTGGGCAATTGTGATGAATAGATTGATAAATTGACAACTTATTGGTCTTGTTGCATCTAGGATTTAACTGTGGTAACCATTAGCTAGCTTAATTGTAGCTAAGCTTGCTTGGGTCTCTATTATCTTGCACTCTAGGCCTCTAATTTTAGATATTGGCGGCCTTTATATACGGCGTAATGCCTAAATTAGAGAGTTGATTGTGGCCCTAACCGGCATAATCGATACACCGAAAGGATAATTGGTTTAGTAGCCTTGACCGGTACTAAATACGGGACTTAACACATATAGGAAATGCATGCATTTATGAAATTGGCACCGATATTTGCAAGATAGTTAGTGTGAATCACCCGACACTCCCATGTTCCCATTAATTTGAAATCTGAATTTTAATTTCTTACTTGATAATTAGTTGTTTGCTTTTACTTTAGTTTGCTTTTAATTTTAGTTAATTCCCAATTAAAAACTCTCAAACAAAATTCTATCTTCCTTTGTGCATAACTCATTTGGGCTACAAGTTAGTGGCTTTGATTAGGCTTAGTGTGAGCTAAGCCGAGCATTGCTGAGGCTTGGTGCCTTGTGAATATTTTATTTTACTTTATTTTATTTTATTTTTTTTTTTTCATTGATGCTTTTGAGTCATTCTCTAGCGCCAATTACCTCGGTTAGGTCCAACCCTAATCCCCGAGGTACGATAATCAAGGTTTTAATATTTTCCTTACTTGACAACGATTCGTACGCTTGCGAAGAGTTTATGAACCAAGTCACATGTTTACTTACTTGGAATGGAAAACAATCATGAATCGGAGACAAGTGGAATGGGAGAAGAAAGGAATCGGTATTGATTCCGGAGGAATGATTCCTAAACTCATCTCCCCCCTTTGTAATCGAATTCCTGAGTATTCAGGAATCGATTCTTGATAAATAGGTGGAACCTACACCAATTCCGATTCCTTGATGTGTTATTAAACACATGAATTCTTTTACCTGGAATCATTTCGATTCCTTTATGTGTTAGTAAATACATGAGTGTTTTTACTCCGTAATCATTCCATTACATTCTATTCCATTCCAAGTAAGTAAACGTGCCCTAAATTTCGTCTATGATTACAGAAACCAGCTCCTTCCTTCAGACTAGTGTTTCATTTACACATATGCTTTCTTTGTTATACTTAACTATCTCCTTTGTTCATGGCTCTCTGCCTTTGTGAACAAGCTGAGAGAGAGAGAGAGATGAGATGGTTACTGTTTTGGTATTGTTTTGATTTTGCAAGGGCGGCTTGAATTTGGGGTTTTATACGTTCTGAGGTGGGGCATACGGTAGCAACCAACCTTCCCCAATCAGTATCCTTAATCAGCCCAAATACCAACAAGGCCCAGACAACGTCCCAATTCTAATTCCATTCCATCAGTAGAACAATGTCTTTACTCTCTACACCCAATTGCACCACGCTGTCCCTTACCATTCTAGTTCCGGGCTTGTTTGGTATTGAACTATTGATCGGCTTAGCTCTCAACGATTTCAACTTTCTAATACCGATAGACCGAGTGCTTTTTGAAGGTTAACATAGAAGTTTTAATGATAGACATGGTTAGCTCTCAACGATTTCAACGATTCCATTTGAGCGTCTTCCATTTGAGACATTGAATCTCCGCTTGTCTAATACCGATAGACATGGTTTAATGTCATGTTTGGACGTCTCATGTCATACTAAAGAAATTATAATTTTAAAAAATATATGGGGTCAAAATTAATAAGTTTGGTCAATTAATGCACATTCTAAAAATCTTGCTTCGTCAATTGTGAGATCATGACATTGAAAATTTTGAAGATATAAGGTATTTGATATGGTTCGGCGCTTTGACGCTTTCACCTTTTGCGTGCCAAACATCGTCAACACCCTTTTATATTAAAATGTTCCTATTCCAAAATCTCACCATTAGTAAAATAGAACTTTTCCACACTCTCAACTCGATCTCTCCTCTACTCCATACCAAGCAATAGATTGAAAGAAGCTTTATGTCCTCAAATATAGGAAATGAAAGTTAGGTTCAGTCTATTACCGTCACCATTCAAAACCATATCATTCCAATCAATTCATTTTCACAACAAAATCGTTTCTATTAGTTCATGAACTAGTCTCTCACAATTTACTCGAATACTACAATCGTCTGTTTAGAATATAAGATACAATCTTGTCCCCTATTCAATTAATTTCATAATTAGTTGTGACCAAATGTCCTTAGATTGAATAATAAGATAGTTTGAATTTCATCATTTTCTTAGCTCTTATCTACCATTGAATCTAAATATGGTTATTGAGAGAGGTTGTTCTCTTTCTTTCCTTTTTATTTTTTTTATTTTTTATTTTTTCATACATCTTCTCCTTGTCCTATTTAGGATAGGGAAACGAAACCCTAAAGCCTAATGGCTAGGGAAGGAAATTCCGAGTTGGGATAGGCATATATAAACAAACATATAGATATAGATATCCTCATTGTTTTTTCATATATGATTTGTACATGTATAAACTAATAAACAATATGTACATTTTGTAAAGCAAAACTAAAGTAGCCTGATCAAGAAGAACAAACATAACATTATGTTTGAACTCAGTTTCACCAGTACTTTGTGAAAGCCAGCCAGTCAAACCTCGATGTCTAGTATTTGAAACAACGGCAGAAATATACGCATTTGATTCCTGTGAAATTTGAGGCCTAATGCTTTTAGGTTCTCAAGAAATCACCCATTTAATTGATAGCTTCTCCGTACGTCCATAGAGATTGGGTCACAAAACATGGCATGTATGTACAATGCAACACTACTCCTTAATTTCCTATCTGAATAGGGAAGGAAATTAAAGCTGGTCGGGACTGGGTGACTCAGTGCTTTGACTGGGAATAGTATTTGTACTATGATTACAAAATGTAAAATAAAATAATGGAATGGTAATTGAAATAACTTGTTTCTCAAGTCTCAACCCCATTAGTAATCAGGTTTTATTTAACTAATGGCATTATATCCGAAGTATCATAGAACATATGCGATGGGTATTGTGTTCAATTCTGGGGAATTGTGAAACTATTCATACTCGCCTATGAAATTCTCAAATTCTGAAATTTTCTACTCCCATACAACTTCCGAATCTTTTAATTTCCTTCAGATACGTTAGATTATTTTGTTTTTGTTTTTGTTTTTTTCCTTTTTCTTTCTAAAGATGGGAATCTGCTTAATTATTGGGAGAGGAGTACATCAGAGGAAGGTAACAAAGACCTCGATGGCTCGATCCCCTTACATTATTGAAACAGAACCAAAATGACAGCACTAAGGTAATCTAAAAACAAAAGAAG
>JANPXK010000586.1:0-12355 GCA_024704745.1 Rosa lucieae
TTGTTGGACAAAGGACCTGGCCAAGAACTGGCCATACTTGCCGAAGCCAATGATGCCAATTTTGAGATCAGCGTTGGATATTCTGTTATGGGTTTTGAGTTAGGACTAGTAGTCAAAGGCTGTGTAGCATCGATGGTTTGGATTGGTAGGCATTGAGGATGAAGATGGATCTAGTTTTTGGTGAGTTTTAGTGGTGGGAGAAGAGAGTGAGAGAATGAGTGAGAAGATGGGTAGAGATTCGGAGGGAGTGTACATACTTCCTATATTACATACCGCCAAGCATAAGCAACGACCTTGTAGGTGGTCCCTGTGACATGGCTAGCCCCGCCTACAACATGCATCTAATAGACCGACACCTGAGCTACCTCACCATGGTGGAGGTAGGTCAATATCTCATCAGGAGGCCACCTTCCCATGCTCTCCAAAAGGTTTCAAGAGAAGCAAATATGTGTATTGTGTCCCACATTCGAAATTTAAAATAGAATGAGAACTCCTTTAGCTATAAAAGGGAGTTCTCCATTTCTTAGAAAGGATGGGATCCATGATCCCCACACTTGTATCACTACAAAGGCTACTTGGCCTCCCTCTTAGTGAAATCTCCAAGTGGATGTAGCCTTACCTCTTGGGCAAGGTGAGCCACTATACATGTTGTGTCACATCTCTCTGTATATCTTTCTTCATACTTAGTCTCAGAATTCTCAAGCAGAAACAGGGAGAAGTGAAGGTTTGTTTGAGGGGAAGAGAATGAGAGCATTGTAGAAACTAGGAAGTAGAAACAATTGTTTACGTTTCTCCTAAAAAAAAAAACAAAGATAGAGGGAGCGGAAAAGTTTGAGATGGTTGTTTTGGCATCCTCCGATCATTGGGTGGGTGAAGATTATATCGGATGGTGCTTGGAAGCATGCGGAGGGTTTGGTGCAGTTTTCCGTGACTTTAAAGGTCATGTTCTTGCTGCTTTTTCTTCCAACATTGACATTTTTTGTTTTATAGTGGTGGAGGTTTCGACAATTATAACTGCTATTAAACTTGCTTGGGTTCGTGATTGGAAGTACATTTGGTTAGAGGTTAGCTCGTTACTTATGCTAGATTACCCACATTCTCCTTTGCTTATACCTTGGCAACTTCATGTTCGTTGGCTTAATTGTTTAAGTTACATCTCAAATATGACCTTTCGACATTCTCATATTTTTCGTGAAGGGAATAAAGTTGCAGATGCATTAGCTAATCACAGCACGTCATTAACTCAATTGGTTTGGTGGGATGTACCTTCTCCTTTTATTTTGTCATATTGTAATAGTGATATTTTAGGTCTTCCTCAATTTAGGTTTAGCTAATTTTGTTTCATTATTAGTTTACTTCGAGAGGTTTCAGTTCTACTAGTGATATATATTAAATAAAAGCCTAATCACCATTAAGAGCAAAAATTTATTATGTATATAGGATAAAGAAAAGTTTATATACATTATATGCAACAATACAATTACCCCAAGGTTAAAGAAAAGTAAATCTCTAATTTTTGTCGACAATTCCAACTTTATTAATTTAACTTTTAGTGTAGAACATCTTTTGAGTATCTTCAACAACATAAACTATATTTTAAGTTAAGATAATTAAGAAACTGAAATATAGCTATAGTTTTTATAATTTTCTCCAACAATATTAGTTATTTCAAATGTTTTCTCAAATCATAAATTGCCGTATGGATAAATGGCCAAAAAAATATGAGATAGGAATATAACTATGCAAACTTCATAGCTAAATATAGCTATATATATCCAATTACCAAAAGTTATAGCATCTGTAATAGTAGAATTTACTTTTTAGTTAAGTTTAGCTAGAATTGTGATATATAGCTATTGATTTAAAAATATTTTTTCCAGCAATAGTAAGTGATATACTATGTTTTATCGAATCGTAAACTGACATGTGGACAAAGGATGAGAGAGAAATATAAAAATATAATTTTTACTTTAGCCATGCGTGATTTATTAGCTAAATATTTAACTTAGCTATGGCTAGTCTATTGGAGTTGAATTTTGCTTCAAAAATAGCTATTACATATACTATAGCTCTAGCTCTCAATGAATAGTAATACCCATATTGATTTACTATTTTGCCTCTAATATTGTGTTTATTACTATTCTGCCTCTCATGCCTGTTTTGTCTCTCTCCCACCGCTTAGGTTTTGGGTTTTGGTTTGTTCTCGACGCGAGAGAGAGAGAGAGAGAGAGAGAGGAGAGAGAGGTGGAGAAAAAAGAGAGAGAAAGGAGTCATCGCCAATTGAAATTTAACATTAACCACAAAAACCTCAAAACCTCATTTCCTGCAGCATTGCGTGGGCAAGTTTTCTTGTTAAACTTCTATTTTGGTAGTTCTAAGGCATGAGACCTTCAATAGCCAAAGCTACGGGGGTAACCATTATGCATAGCGGGTAATCGGTATTAATAGTAATGAATAAATAGCAATTTTCGCACCTGCTTCTGAGGTGGGGAGGTTGAGGGTTATCTGAGATTTCACTCCTCCTCCGTACATAACATATTATATAGCTAAAAATTGAATTTAGGTATTCTGTTGGAGTTGCCTTTAACTCTCACTTAGGTACTCTATTAGAGATGCTCTTAACTTATTTTTATAGTTCTAATTTGGAACATCGTTAGCTGAATCTTTTAAATTTTGGTTTGTAACATCTTTGGCTTTATTATGTGAATATAAATATTTTGGATATTATGTTTTGTTTGGTACTTTATTGTTGGATTTTGAGTTTATAGATTTATTTCTAAAAAATTCTTCAAAAAAAAAAAAAAAAAAAAAAGTAAATGTGTACTATGATTAGACGGCCCCAACTTTTAAAGTTTGTCCTAGGTCTGAAAATCTGAGGTTTGGCCTTGCCAAGAAGACTAAACAACCAGTGCCCCATTCGTCCTTGTGATCATGCTCGGTAAAACTAGACCGACTGCAATGGCCACACCCGTGCCATTTCGATTAGGTCTTCGTAATAGCTATGAAAAGAGTGAAAAGTCAGTCAAAAATGGATAAAACTATGAAGCAAATAAGGGGAAATGATTATCATGTTCATGGTGAAATGTTTATTAATCTTTATTAGTTGTGAATATGATAGAATATATTTTTAAGGGAAGAAAAAAGAAGCTCGTTAGGGTATTAATCATAATTTATCATATCTTGCTATATAATAATTAATTTTTGTCATATTATAATATATCTCCTAGGTTTTTTTTTTGAATATATATATATATATATATATATATATATATATCATACGTTTTGATGGATGCAATTTGGATAAGTTAATAGCATATCAGTGAACAAAGAAATGTTAGCTGCCTTCTCTATTTATCTTTCTCTTCTAACTTTCCTTACTCATCAACTGCCACATGTATTTAGATAACCCTCATAACTATAACATTAATGGTTTGGAAATCCAACAATTTTTCCAATAAGACCCCCAAATAAAGAAAAAACATGTGTTTTCTATTTTCTATTTTCCAGTTGAGGAATGCTAGCAACTTTCTCTTTTAACTTTCCCTAAGTAAACTCAAACAACCACAAAATCACCTTTTTGACTAAAGAAAAATAAATCAACACAACGATTATTTCCAAAAACAAAATCATTTTGTTTTAAAGAAAAAGCATTATTGGTCTAGAAAGCAAAAGAAGATAGTGAAGAGAGAAGATCTTGAAACAAACGGTGGGTCAAGTTTTCAAACACCTTCTATGGGTGGATACTTTCCGCAACCCAATTTTGGTGGTGCATTCCCACAACCAAATTTTGGTGGTGCATTCCCACAACCTCCTTACCCAGGTGCAGTCTGACAACCACCTTACCCCAGTGTATTCCCACAACCACCTTACCCAGAAGGATTCCCATAACCTTCCTTCACCGGTGGATTCCCACAATCTCCTTACCCCGGTGAATACTATCCGCAACCACCTTACCCTGGTAGATATCCTATACAACCACACTTTTCACCTTTCTTTACTGCAATTCCACCAACCCACTACTACAAAAAGGCCATCAGATGACGGTGGATTTCTGTTGTGTGATGACCAAGCTCACCGTGGTCTAAGTGAGTGTTGTGTGATTGAAAAATCACACAATGGTAATTCCACCGTTGTCTGACAGTAGTTTGCTCAACAGAATAGCTATTTTTCCGTTGTATGAATTCTGCGCAGCAGGTGCCTGCCATGGCATGCGCAGGGATGCCTCGGCCATTCAGACAACAGAAAAAGAAATTTTGCCGTTGTGTGAGATTCATAACACACAACAGGTATAACTCATTCTTTGTTGTCTGAGGTTCATAACACACAATAGATATAATTCTTCCTTTGTTGTCTGAGATACATAACACACAACAGAAATATAATTTATCTCTTGTCTGTTGATTCATTCAGACAACAGAGATAATTTTATTTCTGTTGTTTGTTATGAATCTCAGACTACATAATCTTGTTTTCTTTTGTTGTTGGTTGTTGGTTCACACAACAAATTCCTTTTATCAACCATTGTGTGAGCAATATCCAGTTTGTTGTATGAGCTTGGTTCTCACAACATTGTTTTGAGCTGTTGCTTTTTCATTATGGAATTCATACCTGGAATATTTTTCCAAAAATAATGCTCCATATTACCAAATAAAACCGTAGTCTAATCCATATCATTCAAGTAGCATTTTTCAAATATTCAAGTTACTAAATATTCATTTAAAAAAAAAGACCAAAAATTTAAGGAAAGGTTTGTTACCGATCCTACATGTGGATCAAGGAAATATGTTGAAGAAATTCTCCAAAACTAGGTTAGACTTTGGGAGTCAGCTTCGTTCAGCATCTTGCTGCTTTTCCTTCTTCACAAAACAATAACATTCAAACCTAAGACAAACTTTCTCAAGCCATAGGTTATGCACAAATCTAGCATTTAGTTGATGGCCTCCAAATAAAGTGCAGGGATCTCAGAGTGCGAAGACAATGTTGCTGCACACTTAAATTGTCCAAAAAATGTCATCTTGTGTAGCATACGCTTGAGGATTTTGATGGACAGGTTCATTATCTTGTGCAACAAATTAGCTCTAGATTCATCTCCTAAATGCAATCCACACCCAACTTGGATGCCCAGGATAGTTGCAGCAGCTGCCTTTGCCACTGGGTCAGCATCATATTTCTGCATAAAAAAAAAGTAACATGGCGGAAGCACAAACAAAGAGAGTTAGGCCCAATTTCTAACTATTGGTGCTTAAAGAAATTTCAACTAGGCATAAACATCTTAAAAGCATCGGCGTATAAGACAAAGATATGAAGTAGAAAATTATTTGTTTTCAGATTTGCACCAAATTTTGTTGTAGTTTATAGAAGTAATGTACTGTGTCGACAAACTATCCAAATTGTGCATCTCATTACTGCAATGCTACCTATCAGCAGATTAAAACATCAGTCACCAATATCAACAAATAGCCATGGTTAATCAACATGAATGAAGTAGATGAGGCACGTACATTAGTCTAAGTAATAACATATTAAGAAGAGTCGCAATCCTAGTATCTAACCTAGCAGATAAGGAAACAAGACTGACATGTGATTAAAACAAGAGTCGCAATCCCCTTTCTACTTCTAATTCAGATCTCTGCTCCTGTTGAATATGCTTAAGGAGAGGCAGAGTTTTGCACAGCAAGTAAAGCAACTTTTCCAATTTAATATTCATTCATGCCCAGCCTGAAAAGGAAGTAGACAGTTTGGCCCTAACGAATAAAAATATCAATGCAGAACAGGAACAAGAATGACAGAAAATTAACATCATGCACAGACCATCACAACTAAATCCTCCTTGAGGCATATTCTGCAGTTGCAGTTCCCACGACAATAAGGACAAGCAATCTCTATGTCCTCTTTTGTCTTCTCGGGGTACCTATTTCAGTTATTTGGAAATACATCATCAGAACCATCAAGTGGGACTCATTTATTTCAGCAATATGAATTAACATTCAAAAATTAATTGACAATCATGAACACAAATGTCCAACTTTTGTAGTTAACATGGCATCTACTTTGTGATAACCGATGAAAATACATGCTAGAACTTGGAAATGCTTTACTAATTATGTAAATGGAAATAATAAAATGAAGCACTTTGAGATTTCATTACCACTTTGCAAGGCAGTCATAGCAATAGCGTTTCTTTCTGCAATTTAAACAAATGACGACACCATTTCTGTCATTCCGTAAGCACTGGTGGCACCATAAACTTTCCTTTCTCTCCTAAAACAGAAAAAAAAAAAAAAAAACCTTAGAATGGACAAGATTTGACTTATTAACAGTCGTACAAGTATAAATTTCCAATGGCAATAAAACAATGCATCAATGGAAGCATACTTAGGATTTGGTATGCACAGGATATTAGTACAAACAAAGTGGCATTTTCAATAACTCCCTAACAAATAGCTGATCTTAATCGAGAAAAATGATTTAGGGTAACTCACCAATGTATCAGTAGATATTCCCTGCTTAAGGTCCCTAGGATGCGCCTGTAGGTTGCTAAACTTCCTAGGTCTCCCTCTAGGTCTCTTACAGACTTTTTACCCAATATGTTCTTAGTTCTTCAATTGCTGAGCACGGAAGTCACTGTGATTCATTTGTAGGTTGTTAAACATCCTGGGTCTCCCCCTAGGCCTCTTACCTCTAAGCCTCTTATGAAATTTTTTCTCAGTATCTTCTGAGTTCTTTAATTGCTGAGTATGGAATTCACCGTGATTCATTGGTTGGTTGTTGATCTTCCTGGGTCTCCCTCTAGGCCTCTTCTGTAATTTTTTCTCAGTATCTGCAGATTTCTTTAATTGCGCTGTAGGGAAACTCGATTCCTCCTTCAAATAAAAGCAAAGACTTTCAAATCCAGACACCAGAGAAACCTCATTTGCATCAAAACAACATAGAGACTAAAGATTTACAAGTCCCACTAAGCAAATTTATAAGCTGGATCTCAAAAAGAGGAAAGCACCTGTTGATAACAAGAACACCCAAGAAGAAACTGGCAATGCAAAACAGAGAAACCCATCTGGTGGAGATTCCATTGCCGACCTTGTGAGGTCTGCTCAGACCCATTTCATTCATAAAGGCTTCAGCTTTAAGGAACCTTCTTCTCTTTGCCTAACCTTTTGCCAGTGAGGTGGGGTTGAGGAGCGATATGAAGGAGACAGAAGCGAACCCATTAGAGAATAGGATAATCAATAGAAAAAAAAAAACACTTCCAATCAGCTCAATAGAGAACATTTGAGTACCTGGACTTTGGGTCTTCCAAAATGGGTAGCGAAAAATTGAAGATTGGGATTACCTTCATCAGTGACCCAATCTCTGCAAGCCCTCTAATCATCCATGAGACTTGTGACCACCACAGACTGGTTATTCTTCAAGTACCTCTCCACAAACTCACTGGAACTCATCTCTTTCCCATTTACCATCTCTATTTCACCCTCACTGAACACGATCGGGAAATTGGGGTTTGGATTGTGAGAGATCCTAGAGAAGGCGAGACTGAACCTGTTATGGCTCTGAGACAATATGGCTGGATATGATAAGACTATACCACCCATTTTGGTTTGTGGGTTGGATTCGATAAGACTCTACCAGATTTGTGACTTGAAAGACAATAAGGTCGGAGGCGGTTAATGAGGGAGAGACAGGTCGGAGGTGGCTCCAGTCGGCTTAGGTCGGAGAATGAAGTCGGGGACTTGGAGCACGTCAGGTTGGAGAAGGAGGTCGGGCACTCGACGCAGGTCAGCTTGGAGAACGATGTCGACAAGGTGAATGAGCTGCTGAAGTCAAATTGTGAGATTCGTTATTAGCTAGGGTTCGAAAGTTTTAGAGAAAGCGGAAAAAAATACTAAGTGTTGGGGGGGAATGAAATAATTGGTCCCCGTGGTTCTAAAAGTTTGAAACATGCCGCCTACAACATTTTGGCTCATGATGTTGCCGCCTGTTTTCCTACTTCACACAACAGAAAAGTATAACTTCTGTTGTCCAATTGCTATAGCTTGCACTAGCTTTACCCACCGGGAGACATTCAAGCAAGCTTCCTCAGATTTTGATGCTTAGTTTTTCAATCACACAACAGAAATAGTAAAACCCGTTGTCCTAGTAGCCCAAATTTCAGTGTTTCGAGAGCCAAGCAAGACTCCAAAGTGGAGGGAAATGTGCCGCTAAATTTTTTAAGACTCAGACAACAGACATTACTTCATTTCCGTTGTGCAATGTAGTTCTGATAAAAAAGTTTTCACTTTGTTGGCATTCACACAACAGAATATAACAAGCACCATTGTGCAATAAAGCTTACTTAAACACACAACAGATGATTTCTTTTCTGTTGTCTGATTAGTGTTGTGTGATTAACTTTTTGTAGTAGTGACCCTCACCCTAATGATGACCCTTCAAACACAAATTGGATTCGTAGAGAGGATGAGGATCACGATAAGAATAATTAGATGATTATGTATGTTGTGTAATTGTATTGTACTTATTTCTAATTTTTCAATTATGTAAGCATAAATTTTATGAAATAAAAGTTATATTTAAAAATTGCATTTATTAAAGCACACACCTTACATTAAAAATCATAGCACATAAAAAACATACTACAAGCCAAATTAAAAGCACACAAACAACAATAACCAAATAGACAAGCAGAACTCGATCGGTCGGACTTTGGCTAGACATTAGCCAATTATTCTAACATCTATCAGATCTAAATCTCCAAGTTGCCTTGACTATTCCAGAAATGCTCGATCTATAAGATCTTCTTGAAGGTTTGAGTGAGTGTTTGCACATCCAATGGCATCGTATCGATCCATGAATCCGTTGAAATAATAACCATCTCTACCAACATGATCAAAGTCATCACCGCTCGGTCCTTCCCAAACCGTAGCCAACCTAGGCCTCATATTATTATCCTCTTCTTCATCGGACTCTAATTCCTCATTGCTGTCCTCTGGTCTTTCATCCTCGATTATCATATTATGTATTATAATACAAGTCAACATGATGTATAGAATGTCTTCTCTATCCCACCCACGAGCCGCTTCTCTAACAATACTAAAGCGCGACTGTAAAATACCGAAACATCTATCCACATCTTTCCTATACCCCTCTTGAGCTTGGGAAAACTTCACCTTGGGTCATGTAGGCCTTGGAGTTGATTTCTCGAAAGTCGCCCATCTAGGGTAGATTAACATCAGCGAGATAGTAGCCTAAATTGTGAATTATGTTATTCACTTGAAATTGGATATGAGGGTCTCGACCAGCAGTAAGCTCGTTAAACAACAGGGACTTTGCTAGCACGTTGAGGTCGTTGCATGCCCCAGGCATTCCAAAGAAGGCGTGCCATATCCATGTGTCGTACGATGCGACTGCTTCGAGAATGATAGTGGGGATACGTTTTCGACCGCTGTATTCTCCAGCCCAACCTGTTGGACAATTCTTCCATTGCCAGTGCATGCAGTCGATGCTTCCAATCATCCCAGGAAAACCTCTTCTCTTAGATTTGATGAGCAGTCTTCTGAGGTCGGCCAGAGTAGGAGCCCAGAGGTATTCTGCCGAGTACAGATTAACGACTCTTCTTGTAAATCGTTGAAGAGCCTCGATGGAGGTAGATTACGCTATCCGACAACACTCAGTGCATTGGTCTGCCCCAGCACAGTAAGCAAACATTCGTAAGGAACATGTCAGCTTTTGCTCGGGAAGTAGTCCGACTTTCTTAGCAGCATATGATTTCTGGATAAAGTACCGGTCATAGCGGCAAAGGTCACTGGAGATGTGATTGAAAACATTGTGATTTATCCTGTAGCGTGTCCGGAATTCCTCATCACTGAAAATTAGATGATCAACAAAGTAATCTTCCATCATGTTTTTGCCTCTTGATTCCCTAAATCGCTCCTCATTCGGTGCACGCGCCGGTGGAGAACCTCGTCATTGTGTTTGATTAGAAGATTAAACTTCAGCGACTGCTACGATCACAAGGGCATTAGTCGTACACATCTCTTGATAATCTTCATCTCGAGACTGTCGAAACTTAGCCCACAATCTCTTCATTGAAATGAGAGAAGGAGATGAAATGTGTTGGATCTGAAGATATGAAAAAGGAGGAGATTTGCCACTATCAGATTGTGTGTGAATGAAGTGCTGCCACTTTCTCTATTTATTTACGTTATTCACATCAAACGTGATCAGATGATAAGGACACGTGTCCACTCCTAGATCTACGTAATCTGATCTAAAATTTTAGATAAGATTACATCGAGAATAATTGTTAGATTGAATAGTATGCAAATGATCTTGTCATTTCAAAGTTGACGGTGGTTGTTTCAAGCTTTTCAAAAAAAATTGTCGATGGTTGCTTCACTTATTTCAAGAAAAATTGTCGATAACTGTAGGTGGCTCATAATTTGTCCACAAAAAATATCAGAAAAATAGTAAATTGCAATTTTGAGGCTTAAAATGATTCCAAAAGCTCGAAAACCCCACATGTCGTGGCAAAGCAACTAGTTCTCTTCCTAGCGTCGTTCCCTTTCTGAAAATCTATAGTAATCACAATTCCGACATTAATTATCTATAAATCTCCATTATTACCATCTATTTACGTCATATATTTCAATTTTACAATAAATAAATTTTAAAAAAGTTCAATGAACGGTAACTAACCGGTCAAGAAACAAAACCGATGGAGACTCATGTCCAGTGACAGTGAACAATTTCTTGACTGGTCGACCCAGTGACCCATTGATCTTGACATTTACCCCCAACGGGTATAACTTGCTCTTAAGTCCTCCTCAACCTAGGCAGATTACTCTCAACACCCAATTAGTGTAACCTAATTAAACTAGCATTAGCAAACCACTTAGTTGGCCCTACACTTGATTGTGGTCCAGGACATTTGTCACTCTGCTGACTTGTTCCAGCACGACTCTCCTAGCTTATATTATACATATATCTAAAGCTCGGTTAACTGTTCATCGCTGTGCAAAATGAAGTGGCACTTTTGCCCTTTCTGTTTCGCTCAATTAAAAGTTTGCCATTCTTCCACACGCTTCTTACGCGACCGTTTTTTTTAGTGTGACGGTGGTGTTTTAGAATAGAAGAGACTAGAGCAGTGGAAGGCGATAATATACTGTTGGAATCGGGAGAGTCTGCATTTTGTTTGGATCGATCTTGAAAGCTTCGCTATCGAAGGTATTGTTTCCCAAATTTTTATGTTTTTTTTGTTTTGATTGAATTTTTTGTTGTTCTGTTCTGATTCGGGTTATTGATTGTGGGTTTCAGAAATTGGGAATTGAGTTATGTTGGGTTGGGTTATGGTTAGGGCCTTGATTTTGTTTGATTAGCTTTTATGGTTAGGGTTACTGAATTGGGGGTTTTCTTGGGTGATTGAATTTGACTTCTAATTTTAGAGTTTCGATTCCGAGTTTGTTGAAAAGCTCGGAATTGAGTTTTGTCGCTTTGCTGTGTTTATGCTTAAATGAAGAGTTGGCTAATATGATTAATTGAAATGGTAATTGAAGTGAAGTTTTGTAATATGGCAGTGTCCTTTTTGTTGTAAAACAGAAAAATTTTTGAGAGAGAGAGAGAGACAGTTTGGACCCATTGAATCAGATTGTCTTCATTCATATCACCATGAGGGGGTTTATATAGGAGTACATGATGTATACAAATAGGCAACGTTTAATAGCAACGTCAATTACTACTATTCACAATCCTATCAATCACTAATCTATAGTGAAAGACATATATGACTCTCCATCTATTTACATGATATTAGCCATAATTATTTATAACACCCCCCCTTGGATATTTCATGTCAATAGTGTTACCTAGGCTGAGCGCTTCTAAGTTGCCTCGTGCTATACTCAAGACCAGTTATGGTCAGACTTGAATTATGAATGAATCTTAGTTTTCCCTTCTTTCAATTTTGCAATTACTCTTTCAATCCCAACAGGTTTTGACCGCATCACCCTTAATACTTGTAGTCCCACAAACCCATTTGCCCCAAAGTCGTTATCTTTCAATCAAAAACAAACTACCCAATTACCTATCACTCCTCTGACTTAATTTTGCAATGGAGAAATCTGGGTATCGCCGTGATGGCAGCGCCTCTGGTACTACCCAGAGGAGAAATCTGGGTATCGCCGTGATGGCCATCACGCCTCTGGTAGTACCAGAGGAGAAATCTGGGTATCGCCGTGATGGCAGCGCCTCTGGTACTACCCAGAGACCCAGATCTCACCATGGTCTGTTTGCTCTTCAAAAACTCTTCTTCTTATCCACACAAACCTGCCCTCATTGATGCCGTCCTCTGAAACCCTGTCCTTCT
>JANPXK010000588.1:0-109079 GCA_024704745.1 Rosa lucieae
TTTCACCTTTAGATGTATGTATAATATTTAGGCCTGATGGCTTGAATTGTGTTATAAGTAGCGGATAATGTTCCTTCTGTTTGTATTGCTTCAACCTACTTTTATAATTTCTTATGATTAATGAATTTCATATTATAATAAAAAAACATAGTAAAGGCACAATACTTGAGGTACCATTTGGGGTAAAAAAAAATTTATAGGTACCAAAAAATTTATTTTGCAATAGTTTGGTATCATTTGGAGTTTTAATCCAATAATACATGTCACATAGGCGACTTTAACGGAAAAGTTAACATAAGGTATTATATTTGGTAATTGGGCAATATTTCAAGTACCATTTGGGATAACTGCGCAATAAAAATGACACATGTCAACATTAAAGTAGGTGACTAGTTAACCAGTTCAATATGTTTTTACTACATTAATTTATTAAAAAAATAAATAAGGGTATGATATACATCAAAGTACCCCAAACGACCCCCCTAAGAAAAGACAACAATTTTAACATATTGGTTAGAGTAGTTTTACAAATTATTCCAGAGATGTGTCATATCACTCATATCATATTAGAGATGCCTTAAGACACCTTTTAAATGAATTATGCATGAGGCTATTGAGAATATCTCTAGTAATACTAGTCATTTTTAGTCAAATTTTAACTAAGAGGATTTTTAGCAGACTCTCTATTTTGGCTCCTTAGCTATTTTGAAGAGCATGTTTAGCTTTTTATCTATTTTAGCAGCTGTACCAAACTCCTAAGTGGTTCTCCATTATAGCTTTTAGTTATTTCGGTCCTAAATATAGAGAGCGAGATGAGGCTCTCTATAATTTAAAACATTCATTTTGAGTTATTTTATGTAATTAAAAAAGCATTTAAACTATTTAATCATCATTTAAAAAATGATATAAATTTAAAATGAGCTAAAATAGAGAGCACTGATATAGACGTATTTCTAAAGTGGATAGCCAAAATGACTTTTTAGCTATTTTGGCTAAAATTTAACTCAAAAATGGCTAGCATTGCTAAAAATGCTCTAAAGTAGTTAAAAATCATTTTAACCAATTAATTTTAAAATACGTTTGCATTAATTTTCAATCTTTTAACTATTTTTAATTTCTATTATTTATAAAATAAAAAAGCAATTTAGATACATTTTTAAATTACATAGAATAACTTAAAATGAAGGCTCTAAATTATAGAGTAATACATCGTCTCATCACGTTTTTAATATTTAGAAACGAGATAACTAAAAGTTAAAATAAAGAGCAACTTAACAGTTTGGTTCTCTCTCTAACTCTCGCAAGAGAGGTAGCTTGGCGGCAGCTAGGTTTTGGTGGCGGCGGCTCGGTACTTTCACCCAAGAAGGGGGTCGCTTCACCTTCTTCTCTATTGTTCCTTGGTAACGGCGAGCTTGCTCGACGATACGTGTATTCTGTAGGCTTCAGCCTTATTTTTTTTTATGTGTTTGTGATTTGTGCTCGCAGCAATGATGGTAGTGTCACTAGTGTGGCTGATAAGGAGGCGATCGAGGGTCATCCTGATGGATCTCAACGCACGGTGCTTGCAAAGGCCAATGCATGGATCTTAAAGAGACAACATATACCTGGTGATTAGGTTGCTGATTAGATGGCCGACCCAGGTCAGAGTGCTCAGGGGGATGATGGCTGTGAGGTCCGGCATCGAGGACTGCGCAGCTTGCGGCGAAGATCGCTGGTAGAACTAGGGTGATCTTGGGCTTATAGTGGTTTGCTTGTCGTTGGAGATGTTTCGCCTGGAATCGGGTCTACATGCTACCAGTGGAAAGTAAGCATCAGGAAAGGAAATCTATTCCTTTCTTGTGTTTGAGATACAAAAGAAAAGGAAATACTTTCAAGAAGAAAGAGAAAATAAGGGGGAAAATGATTCATTTCAAACACCAAAGAAATCACTTTCTCTCATTCTTTCTTTGTATTTATTACTCACAACACGTTATTTTATTTTATTAATCACAAACTTTTTAATAATTTTTCTGATAACTTTCCTAATATTACCAAACTTCATAATAGAAAGTTGTTGAGAAATTTCATTTCCCTTCCAATGAGAAAGAAAAATTAATTACTTTAATTTCCGTGAACCAAACGAGGCCTAAAGAGACAAAATAGAACCTATACTAAAAATATTCTGAAAATATTTAAACATTTACCATGTACAACCAAGTGAATAACAGCACCATTTACTGTAAAAAAAAATAAAAATAGCGCCATTCTGTGTTTTCTTTTTCCGTCAAATTCATCTTTGTTTTGTAATTAAAGAAAAACACGCTCACAATCTCAAAAAAAAAAAAAAAAAAACACGCCCAGGAATTAGACATAGACATATCGATCGAGAACAAAACCAGAAACCACCCAGTCGTTGGTTTCAATATTCTTCGTTTCCCGCCTAACCAAGAAGCCATGGCCGCGGAACTAGCGGGTGGATCTCTTCTATCCTCTTTTCTCTCTGTGTTGTTGGATGGAATTGCTTGTGTTGAGTTGGTTGACTTTATTCGGAGGCACAGAGAAACACCTGGACTGCTCAATAAGTTGAAGATGAAGTTGCTGGCAGTCAATGAAGTGGTCGATGATGCTGAGGAGAGGCAGATCAGAGATTCAGTTGTGAGGGAGTAGCTTGACGAGCTTACAGACACTCTATGTCATGCTGAGGACCTGCTCGATGAGATCCGGACAGAGGATCTGCGACGCAGGCCGGAAGGTGGAGAGAGCAGCACAACTTCTTTCTTCAAGAGCTTTTCCTCAGTTCTTAATGAGTTTGAAAGAAGTATGGTTCCAAGGCTTTTGGATATTGTTGAAAGATTAGATCTTATTGTGGACCAAATGGCGGTACTTGATTTGAAAATCCGTGGCGTTGAAGATAGACCACGAGCAAGACTATCCACAGTTCCTCCGGTAGAAGAGTCTGGCATCTATGGAAGGGATGAGGACAAGGAGAGCATCATGAGATTGTTGCTGTCAGGGGATGCAACGTATGATAAGATTGGTGTCATTCCTATTGTGGGCACGGGTGGGGTCGGTAAAACAACCCTTGCTCAACTTGTGTACAACGATGCCAGAGTGGAGGAAGAGTTTGATCTCCGAGTTTGGGTTTGTGTTTCGGATGATTTTGATGTTTTTATAACAATACAGTCGATGTATGAGTGGATTTGTTCTCCAACTTGTGTTATCACTAATTTGGATCTACTTCAATCTAAATTGAAAGGTACTTTGGCTAGAAAGAAGTTTCTCATTGTTCTTGATGATGTTTGGAATAGGAATTATATTCGCTGGGAGGTCCTGAGGCGCCCGTTCCAATTTGGAGCACAAGGAAGTAAGATCATTGTCACAACACGGGTTCTTGATGTTGCACATATGATGGGTACTCTTCCACCTTACTTTCTAATGCCATTATCTGAGCAAGATTGCTGGAACTTGTTTGCTGAGCATGCCTTTGAAAATGCAAAAGTTGGTGCACATCCACATCTTGAAGTAATCGGAAGAAAGATTGCGAGCAAGTGTAGCGGTCTTCCCTTGGCTGCAAAATCACTTGGAGGTCTTTTACGCTCTGAACTGATTCCGAAACAATGGGAGAGGATATTGAACAGTGACATATGGGAGTCATCACCTGAGGAGAGCGGCATTCTGCCTGCTCTATGGTTGAGCTATTGTTATCTACCTTCACATCTCAAGCGTTAAGGTTACCAGTTTACAAAATCAGAATTGATATCGTTATGGATGGCTGAAGATCTCTTACCACCTAGTAAGAGCAAAACGATGGAACAAGTTGGAGATGACTACTTCAACATTCTAATCTCAAGGTCATTTTTTCAACATTCAGGTGCTTATAATGAATCAGTGTTTACCATGCATGATCTCATTCGTGATTTGGCAGAGTTTATATCGGGAGAGTTTTGTGTTAGGCTTGAGGAGGGTGATGTTTCACTCACAACTGTAAGAAAGACTCGTCATTTTTCCTACATGAAAAGTCACGTTACAGAAGAGAAACTTGAGGGTTTATATAATGCAAGATATCTGCGCACCTTTATATCAATCCCACAGTATTCTGGTACCCCAGACTTTCACATGTCGAGTGAGGTACTATGTGATAGCAAGGTACTATGTGATCTATTGCCAACATTACAATGCTTGAGAGTGCTCGATTTATCAGGATATGATATCATAGAGTTGCCTGATTCAGTAAGCAGCTTGAAACATCTGAGACAGCTGGTGTTGTCTGGCGGTTCAATTAAGAAGTTGCCCGACTCAATTTGTACTTTATATAATTTACAAACATTATTGTTGAGTTATTGTGAAGAACTTGTTGAGTTACCAACTAATTTGGGGAGCCTGATCAACTTGCGCCATCTTGATATCAAAGGGACAATGTTAAAGAAGATGCCCCCGTCTATGGGTAAGCTGAAAAATCTGCAATTATTAACTGATTTTGTTTTGGACAAACACAGTGGGGATAGCATTGCAGAGTTAAGTGAGCTTCAGCATCTGCACGGAAGCCTTTTGATCTCAGGACTTGATCACAATGTAGATGATGTGGCTGCTTTGAAGGCCAATTTGAGAGGCAAGGAATATCTCAATGAACTGGGTTTGAAATGGGGGGATGTTACTGAGGACTCCCAAAAAGATAGCAAAGTTCTCCAGCAGCTTGAACCTCATCCTATGCTAAGAGAACTTGTTATTATATCTTATGGGGGTAGCGGATTTCCAGGTTGGTTAGGAGATCCTCATTTCTCTAATCTATCTTCTATTGAACTTGTAGATTGTAAGCATTGTTTGTTCTTCCCCCCACTGGGGCGACTACCATCCCTCACAAAGCTTTCTATTAAGGGGTTTGAGGAACTGCTTTCGATTGGCTCTGAGTTTTGTGGCCCATTTAGATCTCTCAAAGAGTTGAATTTCATCTGTATGTTCAAATGGCAGGAATGGTGTTATGTTGATGGTAGTCATGAAGAAGGCGGAGTCTTTCCTAATCTTTGTAAGCTGACTTTGGACAACTGTCCAGAGTTAACTAACATATTACCATTAGACAGCTTCCCAAAGCTTGAAGATGTGGGATTGTCTAGTCTGAACTCCTTTGCTGGCTCACTTTCACAAGAATCTCAATGTCCCAAATTCCTGTCCCTGCGTAAACTGAAAATAATTGGATGCCCTATGTTTATATGTTTATCAGATGGTGGGATGGATGCGCCCAATTTGAAGGAGATGCATATCAGTGGTTCTTGGGAATTTCGGTCATTGCCTAAACAAATGCACACCCTTCTCCCTTCTCTTGAGCATCTGGGAATAAAATTCTGTCCAAAATTCAAATCATTTCCAGAAGGGGGATTGCCGCCAGCATTAAAATCTCTTGAATTTGATTGTTACAAAGAACTCTTTGAAAACCACCAGCATTGGGGTCTACAAACAGTCAGCTCTCTTAGAAATCTGAGAATCTCGTTTCTGGATGCTGAAGAAGTAAATTCATTTCCAGAGAGACTGCTTCCTACCTCTCTCACTTGTCTCTCCATCTCCAACCTTCCAAATGTTACGACCTTGGAGGAGTTGAGTTGCTTCAACTCTCTTCAGTCGTTATTCATTGCTAGGTTGCCCAAACTTCAGAGCTTGCCAGAAGAAGCTTCTTCTCTTTCTCGGTTGGTGATCTGGGACTGTGCTTTGCTCCAAGAACGAGTCCAGAAAGAGAGAGGGGAAGATTGGCCCAAGATTGCTCACATCCCTTGCGTAGAGATCAATGGAGAGGAAATATGATATGCTATAAATGACGATGAGTCCCCAGTTCTCTCTGAGGTAATTTCTAATTCGTTGTGTCAACTCCCTGCTTTATAAAGCAATTTGTCTATCTTTTAATTACCCAATTTCTTCTCAACTTGCTTTCAGAATATACCTTTGATTTAATCGCTGTTTCCTATTTGATATAACTTTAGCTGTGACCTTTCCTCCCTGTGCTATGCTTTAGGAATATCTTATATTGATTGAAACTTTTGAGATACGCTGATACGCCTAAAAGCATATATTGCTTATAACTTTGACTGGCTAACTATTGCAATTTCTTCGTTGTGTCAATCAAATAGTAACCGCTGTTTACAGATTCAACCCTCTGTTTAACCTTTTGACTTTAGATATATTTGAGGTAGTCTGGAAAACGAAATCAAGTAAATATTCAGAACAAGTATCTTTATACAGATGTGCTAGATTTTCCTATGTTATGCAAACAAAAGGAGTGACATGTATATATTTGTCTCGGCAGCCAAAGTTCATAATTCTTTCCTTTTAATGTTTATTACCTCAAAATAAATGAAACATAGTTATGTCTATTCTACGACTCATTCTTGTTTTACTTGGGAGGTTTGGCATAGCACATAGCCACATATAATCCCATATTGGCAACTTTTTAAAAATTGAACTTTTTATTTTCTTATCCCATTTTGTCTGATTGGTTTAATGGCTTACAATTATCTGCTTTGTGTCAGGATGCACTTAGGTACATGATATTTTCTTTTATTGGATTGTCCCCAGTTTTTGTTGCCCCAAGTCAGTTGTCCCTTATATATTGACATTTTGTTTCTTCAAATGCAATTTCAACAGGGTTTTTTGCTTTACTTCTCGACTTTCTACAAGCTTCTATTCCTTCTAATGTTTACTTCATGGTTCTTGACCAAGTTATAGAATTTCATGGAAAACTGCATGTGAAATAGAATTTCATTTGTGAGGGAGGATTCCGCAGGATTGTTTAGTTACCATGTTATAGAATTTCATATAAATAATATATATTTTTTTCTAGGACTTTGTAGCTCAGTACAGGATACAGGAACGATGAAGATAACAGCTCCATCAAATTTGAGGTCTTTCTCCCCAGATCTACTTCTCACTAAATTGTCAACAGCTTTAGGTAGAATGACCAACAAACAGAAATTTTCATCTACATATAAGCCCAAAATGTATTGCCCAAGATTCGATCTTCTTTGCTAATAATTCCTATTTTCTTTTCAAGTGGCAGGCTTCTGTCTAAACTGCTTCCGTTTTGGCCAAACAGCAGTGAAAGTTATGATTGAGGATGCGTCAACTCTACTGGCCATGTGAATATCTGAACCTATTAGTTAGATTATCTGGTTGCACTATTTCAGTTCGTCTTTCCCACCCTGTTTTGATGCTAAGTTGGTTTGTGTTTAAGTTGACTAGTCTTGTGTTCAATCACAATATTTATTACTTTTGTCTCGTGATTTCTTATGCAACAGTAATATTGAAATTGTAATTGCTTTTGGGTCTAGTCAGTAGGCATAGACCTCAACTACTGCCCCTCTTGTCTGGTTTGAAATCTAGTCAGTAGGCATAGACCTCAACTACTGCCTTGGTACACCCTCTTGTCTGGTTTGAAATATCTTGATTCTACAGACTACCCGCTATCTTTTTCTATGGCAAGTTACTTTATACCAAGTTTCTTATCTTCAGTCATAATTTGATGCGATGATCATTATATTTTGTTTGTGTTTTATTCTCATGTCTTTCCTATTTCTCTCTCTTGAGATTCTAGCCAAGGAATGTAAAGAAAGTGTCTTTCCTATAGTTAACTACATTCATTTTAGTTTTCAAAAAAACTAGTCATTTTGACAATCAAGTGTGCGTGATAAGATCTATAGAAAATTACATACAAGTGTCAATTTGAAACTTTAATTAGTTATAAGGCCATCTAAATTTTATTGTACAAATAAGGCCACCAGCATCCCTAAACTATTTCTTTCTTGACAATTTTACCCTTCCTACCTAACAGACCCAATTTTATCGATATGTGATCGCTCTCTCTCTCCACGGTCACATTTTCTCTCTCTCTGCTCCCCCTCTCTCCCTCGTCGATCACAAATCTTCACGGCTTGGTCTCCGCCTCCGATTCCGGCAAACCTCCTGCACGGTGCTCTCTCTCTCTCTCCTCCGTTTCACGACAGGATCTCCGACGCACGAACTGGATCTCTGATGCACGACGCGGATTGGAACCAGATCTCCGATTCTCTCCTCTGCCTCTCTCTCTCTCCGGCGAAACACTCCTTTCCACCATCACGTCGGCGACTGGAACTGAATCCCGACAGACTAGCCGTTTCGCGACTAGTTCTCGGACGCACGAAATGGATCTCAGATGCATGATGGATCTCAGCCTCGGCTCCGGCAGCACCCTTCCTCAACGCCATCGCCTATGCTGTTGTCGATTCCATCTCCATCACCTTTCTCAGTCGAAGCCGAACCAAACGGAGACAAGCCGGAGTAGATTCTCACCGTCTCCGCGCGCGAGGACAACGTCGCCGGAATATAGCTCACCGGAATTGATTGTTCTATGGTTCGTTGTGCTAATTTTTTGATTTTCTTATAGATTTGTGGTTTGAATCATATATTGCTACTGTTTTTGAAATGGTTGAAACTCCCTGGGCTATGAACGAACTTGATGTTGTTTATAGTGTTAGAAGTTGTTAAATGCTTGAAATTGCATAACGTATTGATTGATGGTCCAGTAGCTTGAAATTGCATCACGTATTGATTGATGGTCCAGTAGCTTGAAATTGCAGTACCTATGTAGTTTTTTATTACTGGTTCAGTAGTTTTGTACGTGTTATAGTAGCTTTATATACCTATGTTAGTTGTTTTTTATTAATGGTCCAGTAGCTTTATACATGTTTTATAGTAGCCTTCTGTATCTGTGTTAGTAGCTTTTTATTACTGATCAAAGTAACTTTGTATGTATGTTATAGTAACATTCTGTATTTAGCAGCTCCAAGTAATTGTTCTAGTGACATTTCAATATTGTGATAGTAGCTTTATGTGTCTATGTTAGTATATTTTCAAGCTAATGTCAATAGATTTATTTTTTCAAATCAGTAGCTCTCTGTAACTAGTATAGTGGTTTTCCATCATAGTGATCGTAGATTTCTGTACCTATGTTAGTAGCTCTCTAATGTTAGTGAGAGTAGCTCGTTGGTGTTCGTGACAGTAACTTTTGTTGTTGGTGAAAGTAGTTTTGGGTGTTTGTGAGAATAGTTTTCTGGTGTTGGTGAGAGTAGCATTTGTTGCTGATGAGAGTAGTTTTTGGTATTGGTGATAGTATCTTTTGTAGGTGGAGATAGTAGCTTTTTCGTTTTGGGGAGCATAGGTTTTTTTAGTAAGGAGTAGCTTTTGTTGTTGGTGATAGTAGCTTTTGTTATCTCACCGGAGGTTGCCGGAAATCTCACTAGAGTGGCTTTTGTTACTAGTGACAGTAGCTTTTGTTGCTAGTGATAGTAGTTTTTGTGACCTCGCCGGAGGTGGCTAAAAATCTCATAAGAGTAGCTTTTGTTGCTAGCCACAGTAGCTTTTGGTGTCAGTGACAGTAGCTTTTGTGGTCGCCGGAGTTCGCCGGAAGTTGGCCGGAGATCCGCCGGAGGTCGGCCGGAGACCCGCCGGAGTTGGTCAGTGACCTCGCCGGAGAGGAGAGAGAGAATAATTGTTGATTTTGTACTCTAGTGGCATTTATGTAAATATGTTGGTTTTTAATATCTAAAATATAACAACTTTTTTAGTCTAGTGGCCTTATGAGGGAAAAAACTAGTTGGTGGCCTTATGGCTAAAAAAACAATCAAAGATGCACTTATATGTAATTAACCCTAAGATCTATACCATACATTATTTCAGAGTATAATTCTCATGTAGTTCCTAAAGTATCATGAAATGCAATTTTGGTTTACCTGACTATTTTATAAAGAATATAATGGAACCTAAACTACTCCGTTTACCATTGTAGTACATCGGTCAAATTTTCCGTCATGTTTTCACTAACACCAACAGTAAACTGGAAGGAAGGTACTTTTAGATCCAAGTCCAACACCATCATGCATGAAGAAAACGTTGAACCCCAAGTTGTATTAACGTGTAAACCAACACCCAAGTAGGCCTCATCAAAAAGCCAGCGGATCAAGGGGGTCGATGGAGGCCCGCCGGCCCGCATGGCCAAAAGCCCGGTTGGGCCAGTCAAAAAGTCGGCCTCGGTGCGCCGACAAAAATCCTGTCCGGCCTGTTAAAAGCTCGTTAGGCCTGGCTCGTAAAAGCCCGTAAACTATTTTATATATATATATGTGTGTGTGTTTATATATATATATATATATATATCTGTATGTGTGTGTGTTTATATATATTTGTATATATAATAATATGAGAAATTTTGAATACACATCCCTAATCACTTAATACACATCCCTATTATTTTATGTTTAAATTAAATTTTGTAGATAGGCTAAATAATAAAAATAGACATCTATGCATTAGAAGACAAAAAATAGTCATATTTTCCTTATATATATATATATTATTTTATTTATGTATAAATAATTAGATAAACACAACAAATTTCTATTCATAGTTGCCTAATTTAATACAAGAATAAAGTTAGAAACTATCTAATTTAATTTTCCTTAAATAAATTGTAATTAAGTGAGGTTAGAAACCATAATAATTAGAATTTCAAAATTAATGGCATTAAATGTTTTTAAAACGGATCACTTTACTCCCATTTTTTAGTTACTTTCCTTTTTTTTGTTTTTCTCAAGAGATATGATTAATCCATTTATTTTCTAATATAAGACATCACAGGTGAAAAACTTTGTAATTGTTAATTTGTTTGGCTCCTCTAATGACAACTTTATAGTTCCGCTATTGTGGAAAAACTACTGATATAGTTTTGGTTAAATGTTCAACTCATTATTTTATACTTGATTAACATGGTGTTTGGTGGATGAAAATTCAAATAATACAAAACCTATTTATATGCATCTATTTAAAGGGAACAATAATAAATCTTTATGGATTTCTCAATAACTAACACAAGTAATCAATATGGTTATTTACAAAACATCAATTAATATAATAGAATATACTAACCATATTAAATAGTAGCCTTAATATAGTCATATAATAGGATATTTCATGATTTTTGAGATTAAAGGATATTTTAGGTACTTTGGGTTGTGTATTTAGTAAAATATTAGAATGAGAAATTAAATGGGTGGTGTATTCAGTATGGAGTGTGTATTAAGTAATTTGGGGTGTGTATTTAAAACTTCTCTAATAATATATATGTGTGTGTGTGTGTGTTTATATATATATATATATAGATAGATATATGTGTCTGACATGTGAGTGTGTGTGTTTATATATATATATATATATATATGTGTGTGTGTGTGTATGTGTGTGTGTGTGAAAGTTTTCATACTTCTATATAGAATATGTGCATATATATTCTAAAAAACAAGTAACAACGGTTGGCCAATTCAATCGGATTCGAAAATGTGGTGGAATTGGCTAAATTTTGTACCACACTCATAATTTATTGTAATAATCATATCCACCGGTCGGTCTTTTCATTTTATTTGAACTTATAGAGGTTGCTCTTTGGAGTGTATAATATATAAATATAGGTTTATAATAGTAACTAAGTTTGACCTAATTTATTGAATTCGAAATGAGAACTAAATTGGCTGGATTTTTTACAACCACCATAAAACATTACAATCTCTCAATCTAGCGGTTGGTTTCTTTAAATTCATCTTCCACTTCATGGTTGCTTTAGAATGGACTTCAACAATTTAAATGCAATGTATAAGTCATACAACTTTAGGAGACAAATTGGTATAGGTCAACGTATTTGTAATTAAAATTGAAATTTTTATTCTATGTCCACACACATCTATCGATGAAATATTTATAAACGTAATTTAAAAAAATAAGCAAGTTTTGCAGTCATCGCACTATCGGTCAACCAAGAAAACATGTAAGTGACTACGGTTGACCAATCCGATAGGGTTCGAAACTATGGTGAAATTAACTAAATTTTTAACCACATGTATAATTTATTGTAATAATCACATCAAATGGTCAGTTTTCCTATTTTCTTTGAATTGCTATAGGTTGGTTGCTCTTTGGAGTGTATGATATATAAATATAGATTTATAAAAAATTTGTGTCTTTAAAAATTTATTTATGAATAAATCAGTGTCTATATATAAATATATATATTTTTTGGGTACAATATAGATTTGTTCCTTTCGTTGTATTTGATCATTATCCAATGAATTTTCAAAGCTTGATTACAAAAAAAAATATTAGTGTCTTTAAATATTTAAGTAAAGCCCGCAAGGCCCGCTCTATATGGACGGGCTTGGATAATTCGATTTACAATAAAGCCCGGCCCGCCATTATTTAAACATGTAGCCCTGCCCGGCCCGACCCGTTGACGAGGCCTACACCCACGCTTGATAGGTCCATTTGCGTAACACTATAGCTCGTTTCCGGTTCTGCTTACCTACAAACGAATTCTCCTCCTTCCTATCCAGTTCGACACATGTTTAGCCAAATACCTGCCACGACAGACGGAGATATTCTTGGACATGTCTGATTGGAGCTCGCGGCGTGTTGTAGGCTGCCGAGAAGGTTTCGGTCGCAGACGATCATAACTTCGTTGAGATAGTTGAGTTTGGGCAACAACATTTGATTAGGATTTGTTTGGTCCAAGGACAAATCTAGCTCCTTATTTTGTCCAACATTTCAAAAAAAATAAAAACTAGCTCCTCATTTTGTTGAGGTTCACCCAAAAATATATATATATATATATGTGTGTGTGTGTGTGTGTGTGTGTGTGTGTGTGTGTGTGCACTACTAGGATAAAGTTCATAGACATCAGTTCACAACTGATGTTAAAAAAAAAAAAAATCCGATGTCTTAGTGGGTGATGTTAAAAATCGCCAAAACTAAGACATCGGTTCACAACTGATGTCTAGTTTGCGACAAGACATTGGTTTAAGGTTCAGAACCGATGTAAAAACGTTAATGTGATCACCATTTTGGTGTGTTTAGCTATTGTCAAACCTTCATATTTTGGCATTAGATGCTTAATGAAATATAGGTCTAACAACACAATTATCCATTTTAACATCGTTTCTGATTTAGAAACGATGTCTGATAATATTTTACACATCGGTTCTCATTAATTTTTGCTTGTGGTTCATAAGCTTTTCGTGTGTTTGGTACATAATATTTCACTAGATATTCAATCTACATTCTGTAGTATAGTTTGAACTGATGTCCATATTTATTTTAGACATCGGTTTTGTGTATATATCGATGTGTATAGTTGTTCTAGACATCAGTTTTTTTTTATATATCGATGTCCATAGTAATCTAGACATCGGTTTTGTTTATATATCGATGTTTATAGTAATGCTAGACATCGGGTTTTTTTTTATATCTCGATGTCCATATCTATAGTACACATCGTTTTTGTTTATATATCGATGTCCATAGTCATTCTAGACATCGGTTTTTGTTTATATCTCGATGTCCATGTTTATATTAGACATCGTTTTTGTTTATATATCGATATTCATAGTAATGCTAGACATCGATTTTTGTTTCCAAACTGATGTATTTTCTCTTTTCTAACATCGGTTTTTGTTTTCAAACTGATGTAATTTCTGTTTCTGACATCAGTTCTTCATCAGTGACTGATGTTTTTTTCATTTCTTGACATCAGTCTGTGAATTCAAACTGCTGTTATATATCCCTTTTGCTGCTGTATTTGGTACTAGAAAGCTGATCCACAAATAACATGAAATTCAAATGTACTTTAAATATTAGGGAATTGTATTAATTTCTATACAAAATTAGAGCTTGAGGTAGTTTCAAAAGTTTTGCACAATAAACCCTAACCTACTTTAAGGCTAGTGTAGAAGACACTACATCTACTACAAAATGGTCAGCAAAATCTAGCCTTACTCAAAATCATATTGCTTATCAAGATCTAGCTATAGCAAAATCTGCAAGTAGTCAGCCGCTTCAATGCGCACCTCATCAAGTTGCTCTTGGGTATATGAGTTCCGACTCTTTGCCGCCCACTAGAAATGTATAGCACAACATAAGTCATAATCATTGAAACTATTTAAATCAAACTGCTTGTCAAACTATAATATACGCATTTACCTTGGTTGAAATGCATACAAGTTCTTTAGACACAATAACACATACCTTTATCTCAAATAAAATAAAATAATGAAGAACACAAGTTATGCAGCAATGAAGACCAATATATTCTCTTTCATAATGCTTGAAGAACTAGAAGCTGCTTTTACCCATAAAATATAACGAAAAATCATATAATGCAATATGATTGAACACAGAAATAGTACAAGTTTCACCTTCTGAAATAGCGGAGGCACTTCACGGGAAAGCACCAAGGCATCAGCATAGTCAAGTTTCCTTCTCTATCAATAACATAACTGGTAAAGAGAATAAGCCATAATTAAAGACAAAAGCATTCTCAGTTCTTCGGAGCAGCACTTGCTGTAATTAAAATTATGAGTATGGACTTATGTTAATTTTAACATATGTGACCCTAACAATGCACACAATGGCAACCGTAGACTTATAAACCAACCTAAATAGACTCGAGTAGGGGTCGTCAACGGGCCGGGCCGGGCTTTATTAAAAATCAAAGGATCCAAGCCCGTCCATATAAAGCGGGCCTTGCGGGCTTTTTCGGGCCGGGCCGGGCTTGGCCTTGAGGGCTTTTTTGGGCCGGGCCTTGCGGGCTTTATTTATAAATAAATATTTAAAGACACAAGTTTTTTTTTTTTAATCAAGCTTTGGAAATTCAATGGATAATGATCAAATACAACCAAAGATAATAGATCTATATAACTATATTGTACCAAAAAAAATCTATATTTATATAGATACTAATTTATTGATAAATAAATTTTTAAAGACACTAATTTTTTATAAACCTATATTTATATATCATACACTCCAAAGAGCAACCCCTATCAATTCAAAGAAAAAAAAAAACCGACCGTTAGATGAGTTTATTACAATAAATTATGAGTGTGGTAAAAAATTTAGCCAATTTCACCATATTTTCGAATCCGATCGGATTGGTCAACCGTAGTCACTTATATGTTTTATTGGTTGACCGATGGCGTGGCAACCGAGAAACGTGCTTATTTTTTCACATCACGTTTGTATATATTCCATCGATGGATGTGCGTGGACATAAGATAAAAAAAAATTAATTTTAATTACAAACACATTGGTGTATACCAATTTTATTCCTTTAGTTGTATGACTTATACATTGCATTTAAATTGTTTAGGTTCATTCTAAAGCAACCATGAAGTAGAAAATGAATTCAGAGAAACCAACCGCTCGATGGAGAGATTGTAATGTTTTATGGTGATTGTAGAAAATCTAGCCAATTTCGTTATTGTTTCGAATTCGATCAACTAGGTCAAACTTAGTTACTCTTATAAACCTATATTTATATATCATACACTCCAAAGAGCAACCCTATCAATTCAAAGAAAATGGAAAAACCGACCGTTGGATGAGTTTATTACAATAAATTATGCGTGTGGTTAAAAATTTAGTCAATTTCACCATATTTTAGAACCCGATCTAATTGGTCAACCGTAGGCACTTATATGTTTTACTGGTTGACCGATGGCGTGACAACCGCGAAACGTGCTTATTTTTTCACATCACGTTTGTATATATCCCATCTATGGATGTGCTTGGACATAAGATACAAAAAATTAATTTTAATTACAAACACATTGGTGTATACCAATTTTACTCCTAAAGTTGTATGACATATACATTGCATTTAAATTGTTTAGGTTCATTCTAAAGCAAGCATGAAGTGGAAAATGAATTCAGAAAAACCAACCGCTCGATTGAGAGATTGTAATGTTTTATGGTGGTTGTAGAAAATTCAGCTAATTTGGTTATCGTTTAGAATTCGATCAACTAGGTCAAACTTAGTTACTCTTATAAACCTATATTTATATATCATACACTCCAAAGAGCAACCCATATCAATTCAAATAAAATGGAAAAACCGACCGTTGGATGAGTTTATTACAATAAATTATGCGTGTGGTTAAAAATTTAGTCAATTTCACCATAATTTTGAACCCGATCTAATTGGTCAACCGATTACCGATATGTAGAATATATATATGCACATATTCTATATAGAATAATAGAAGTATAAGAACTTCCACACACACACACACACACACACACACCACATATATATATATATATATATATATATCTCTCTATATATATTATTATATATATAATATAAAAACATACACATATATAAATATATATACATATATATAAACACACACACACACATATATATACAGCAAGGATCCAAAGAGGACGTCCTTGCTATACAAAATCTGCGGATGGGTCACGCACAGCCGTCCGTTGCTTTAAATGAAATTCAACGGCTCAGATTGATCTCTTCCCAAAAACCAAACCAACGCGGGTCGAAGTAGAAAAACTCAGACGAACTGTACGCTCTCCACTTCGATGCAACCAAAGTCGTCTCTGGTTCTCCATCTCGTCTCCACCCAAAACACTGGTCTTCTCGTCTCCAAATACTAGAAACTCATCTCAGGTTGCACGATTGTTGCAACCGAAGCTTTCTTTTTTCCTTTCTCTCATGAAAATTGTAGCTCTCTTATGGTCAGTAATCCCTTGGAGTTTTCGCGCCAAAAGTTGGAGACTTGGAAGCTGAGAAACACATCTAGAGTATGGATTCTCTCTCTTTTCTGATTTGTTTGATTTCCAATTACAAAATTTAGGGTTTTTTCCATATTTGGGACTTTTCTTCTTTCTGTTTCTGGGTTTCTTTTTTGTTTCGATTAATTGTTGATCTTATGTGTGCTTTTCAGTTTCAAATAAATGGAGTCAGAGGATGATCAAGTTTATGTAGACCTGCTATTGATAAAGATGGGGATTCAAGTTCCACTAGTATGGATGATGATAGCTGTTCATCATCTCATTTCGCAGAATAACGTCTCAAACACATCAGTTAACTACCAGAAAACATGCTCTCTAAGGTAAGCTTTCAGTTTTCTGTATTTGGTATTTTTTAGATTTTGCATCTGATTTGGTCAGTTTAAGGTAAGAGGGTTTTGTGGTATGTTTGATTTCTCAGATTTCTCTTTGGAAGATGATTTTCGGTGTTAGCTTTATTGATTAGCTACTGTGGTGGTTTTGAGTTTGTTGAGAAATAGCTACTGTGATTGGTTTTATATAGGTTTGTGGTCTGTTTGATTTTGCAGGTTTTGGATGCACTGATCAGTCTGCAGTAGGTTTGGGGTATGTTTGATTCTGCAGGTTTGGATGCATTGATCAGTCTGCAGGTTTTGGGTCTATTTGATTCGGCAGATTTTGTGGTCTACTTGATTCTGCAGGTTTTGGATGCCATTTTGCATCTTGTCAGAGTTGTTTTGGATGCCATTTTGCATCTTGTCAGAGTTGTTTTGGATGCCATTTTGCATCATGCCATTCTGCAGGTTATATGGCAGAGTTGTTCATAGTATTGTTGGAATAGTGGCTAGTCAAAAGTTGCTGATATGTAATGATTATTCCAGAAAATGAATGTAATTGTAATGATTCCAGAAAATGAATGTAATTGTAATGATTCCAGACAATGAATGTAATTGTAGTGATTCCAGACAATGAATGTAATTGTAGTGATTCCAGAAAATGAATGTAATTGTTTCATTCCTTCTATAATACTGTATAGTACAACAAATGAAATTCTGCAGCATAGCAAGAGCAAAGCTATGTGCACATTACATTCAGAAGTAATAAGATTTACTGTGATTCCAGAAAAATTCCAGAAAATGCACATTACATTCAGAAGTAATATATACACTGTGATTCCAGAAAATGCACATTACATTCACATTACATTTAGTGTTTACTACTACAAACATTCCACAAATGAACACAGTTTTCCTCTCCCACAACCAATACATTATGCAGCAACCAATCCACCTGCCTCAAATAGAAATCGTCACTCATTGCCGGTGCATCCCAAGCTTGAAGAATCAAACACATCATAAAATTCATAACAATATTCACCAATAACAGCAACAATATCGAAACCAGCGTAGAAGCTAATCAATCAAGCCAATAGCCAACCTGAAATCATCTTGCAAATCCAAAACCTGAAAAATCACACACACTAGATCAGTATCCTAAAAGCTCTATTGAAATTTCATGTGCTTCTAACAAATAAATGACTTTTACATAACTATAAGCTCTCTCAAAACTGGACCTTAATGCACGATTTTGGCAACTGTTCTAATAACACTTCAATGGATCACTAGAAAACTCAAAACAAGTGGTCCATCTAGTACTCTTGAAAAATGTAGTCAAATTGGGGCCAGCCAAGGCCATAAGGCTAATGCACATTCAACTGCAAATTCGAGGGATTAACCACAAGCTAGCAGGTAACTAACTGATAGTGTCAAGGCTTGTAACTAATAGATGTACTTTAACAGCATGGAAACCAACCCAGGAACTATTTTTTCAAAAGTTCTTTTAATAAAATCAAACAACATCCTTCAACCAGACTCTCAGATAAAGTCATCTATTGCCTAGATCAAGGAATCAATGTCTGTGATTCTCGAACTTGATCAAGATGCTTATATGATTCTCATCGGAAGCATATATGATTCTGCCTCACATGAGGAAATGTATTTATGTATATGAGAATTATATAACAACATTTTTTTTTTCGTCTGATATGTATGATTCTCATATACATATCTTTTTAAACTGCTTAAATCAATAGAACCAGAATATAGGAACAAACAAGAAAACCAGGGGGCAAATAAGAATATGTTCATCAAAGGAAACCAGAGTATAGGAATAGGGCAAAATACAACTAAACAAAAAATCTAAGTAGGTACGCATTTAGGAAATCATAGAGAAAAAACCAGAGAAAACCTTTTTCAATTGAGCCTCAAGATCATCCCTTTGTCTTTCAAGCTCTGCAACCTCAGCTTCTATTTCCTTCTCTCTTTCACCCACTTCACTAGCTTTAGACGCACGAACTTTTAGAGCTTCCTCCTTTTGGATTCTGTACAACCATATAATGAAAAAATAGCACTTAAAACATGAGCAGGAACAAAACCAATCCTCAAAACTGATTGGATAGAACATGTCACTGTTTACAATCAAAGAGTTTGCAAATATGTTTAAACAAGCTTGAACTCTTCTTCTAGAGCCATTACAATCTCCCATTATCCAAGCTATCTAAGCCCAAATCTTTTTCGAAATGTGCATCAGGAGTCACCTGTAGATAATTGCAGAAAAGTCAGTAATCCCAAAAACAAAATCAGTAATCCCAAATACAAATCAGTAATCCCAAATACAAATCAGTAATCCCAAAATTAGTAATCCCAAATCAGTAATCTCAAATCTTCAAACTTAGAAAACTCAAAGCTTTACCTTATACAGTGACTTGGGGACCTTCATCGGGGTCTTCACCGGTGATGAGCTCTGTTGACCGCGTCATCGTCAACCCAAGCGGCAGCAATTAGGAGGACTAAGGAGATGACGAGGTTTGGCGGGGACTGATATGGGGCGTCGCCGGTGGAATCACTCCGGCGCTGTTAATGGTTTTGGGTGAGAAGAGAGAAAGGAAAAAAGAAAGCTTCGGTTGCAACAATCGTGCAACCTGAGATGAGTTTCTAGTATTTGGAGGCGAGAAGACCAGTGTTTTGGGTGGAGACGAGATGGAGAACCAGAGACGACTTTGGTTGCATCGAAGTGGAGAGCGTACAGTTCGTCTGAGTTTTCTACTTCGACCCGCGTTGGTTTGGTTTTTGGGAAGAGATCAATCTGAGCCGTTGAATTTCATTTAAAGCAACAGACGGCTGTGCGTGACCCATCCGCAGATTTTGTATAGCAAGGACGTCCTCTTTGGATCCTTGCTGCATATATATATATCTCTCTATATATATTATATATATAAACAAACACACACACACACACATATATATATATATATCTATATATATATATCTCTATATAAACACACACACACACACACACACACACATATATATATATATATATATCTCTATATATATATTATATATATAAACACACACATATATAAATATATATATATATATATACATATATATAAACACACACACATATATAAATATATATATACATATATATAAACACACACACACACACACACATATATATATATATATATATATAAACACACACAAATATATATCTATGTGTGTGTGTGTATATATATATATTTATAAACACACACACACATAACTACAAATATATATTTATATATATATAATATTTTACGGGCTTTTACGGGCCGGGCCTACGGGCCGGGCCGGGTTTTTGCGGGCTTTAGGCGGGCCGGCCCTCGGCCCACCAAGGCGGGCTTTTGCGGGTTTTTTGACGGGCCGGGCCGGACTAAAAGCCCTCCGGGCCGGCGGGGCTCCATCGGCCCACTTGATCCGCGGGCTTTTTGATGAGGCCTAGACTCGAGTTTGTTTCTGAAAGGTTCTTATTCTATTCTAAAGAGAGCCAACAAAATGCTTCTTCCACCTCTCTTAGGACAAGGTTTTGTCCTTCTGATGAGCTGTTCCAGGCTTTCATCATATTAAACAAATTTGTTGGGGTCATTGATGACCTCTCAGAGTTGCTTCCCGTATCAATCATTACTAGAAAAATATGTAACCCATTTGTTTTATTAGTTTGCTTAACTTAAGCAGTGTCTAGCCATGTATACAGCATAAACCTAAGCTGGAGAGCGTACCTATTTGGTTTTTATATGTATTAGGCTGTTGTTCATATTTAATTATTTCAAGCCAATGTTCTTTAGTTGGTTCCCAAATATGAGAAATAGACCTATGGCCATTTATGGTGCGTTAGTTCACAAGTCAAAATAAAATTAATTAAATCAAAATAACCTTGAATTCACAATACTGGAAATCAGACATGGTGAAAATTTTGAACATGAAAAATTGGAAGGACAGTCATGGATACATGGGGTCAGTTACAATGTAAATATAATTGTGAACACACACCTGGTATGATTCTCATAAAGGTTGCGTCGTATAGAAGCTCTGCTTGCTCAACTGCCAAGGCAGTCCCTTGGACCTGCCGTGTCAATAATGAATTATAAATAGTCCAGTCACCGTTGGAGGTATAAGCTCTGTTGAATAAGAAATGAAGGCTTCTCCCAAAAATATCAGCCGTTTCAGAAACTTTAGCATGATTTCCTGAAAACGTGAAGAAAAGGTTCAATATATTTACAAAGGAAAGGAAAAGGCAAGCAAGACGCCTGCAAAAGAATTGATACTTCAAATCCACCAACTCTTGAACAGAACGGGACTTTAGGACGTCCAATGGCATGCATTGCCAACAGCCCACCCTGTGGCATATGCACCCGTGATTAGAAACCACACAATCAACAGAAATCTTAGGCATAGACTTCAGCTGCTCCGATAATGATGCTTTGTCCTTTTTCTCTATTGGATCATCAATATACAGCTTGCATAATAAGCTACTGCATCTATAAATACTAGAAATTATGCCCGCGCTTTGCGGCGGGATTTAGTTTTATGAATTAGAAGTCTTGATTGAGCTAAAATAGATCTTAGTATCAAGGGACATTCAGATACTCCAGTTGACAACATGTAGAACTGTGAAAGACAATTGAATAACAGATCGAACTCAAAACCAGCTTTAAACAAAACCCCAAAAAACCAAACTCAGAAGAACTTGAATAAACACAATATTGACATGCAGCTGCAATCCGACCCGAGAATCGCGGGAGAAAATTACCATCCGACCCGAGAATCGCGGGAGAAAATTACCAGAGACCTCAACCACTCTTGCAGCATGGGCTTTAGTATCATCCATGTTGGAGGCACTCAAATTGACTGCTGTATGCTGATCATTCTGGGTATGTGATCATTCTGGTCTCTAGCTTCCTTCTTACTCCATGGCCTGCATATATATTTAGCTATAGTTTATACCCAGATGCACGGTCTACATGGCTCACATATTTTGGGAATATTTAATTATGTAAGCATTTCATAGCTGTATGCAGCTTCTTAAGTAACAAATAATGTACATACTAATGATAATCAGTATTTCATGTCATAACAAAAACATTTCCTGTTAATACCAAATTCAATCAACAAATAACCAATCAGAGAATCATTAATCACATTATTTAGAATCGAATTTGATACCAGTAAAAAAAAAAAAAAAAAGAAGAAAAATTGCTCCTACCTTGGCTTTTTTACTTGAGCAGCTTTCTTTTTCAGCTAGGCTGTAATTTCATTCCTATTCACATGAGGGCAAGAGTGACGATCAGATTAATAAAGACTCCACCCAGTTCAATTCAACTATTATTTTCTTTAGAAAGAACTCATTCGATAGTTATCTATATCTCACCTCACAACTTCCCCAAATCAGTTGAAGAAGGTAGGTATGCAAAATTATGCTAGCAAAATTCCTACAAACGACAAACATGCAGTAAGATCCTTTACTACAACTAACTGTAAACTTTTGATGATGACATGTAAATATGAAAAGGAGAGTGGTTGATTGGATATGGACAAAATGTGAGATAACAGAGAGCCAAAATTCAAGCGTTGATCTACAAACATTTTCAGATAGCTAATTAAGTATAATCGAGGGGGAAGGAGCAAAGAGTATGTCATTGTTCTAGCAGACACAGTGAACAAACAGATAGAAACTGCAATAGAGTTTGTTATGTGGTAATGATGATGATAAATATAAGACAAAAAGCTGTTACAATAAGCCCAGATTAAAACTTCTGAATTTTTTATTGAGAAACTTTAAAAGGGTGTTTGAATCTGAAATTAGACAGCATGGTTATCCCACGTGAAAAAAGGTTGAAAAATAAATCTTAGACACAAAGCTGAAATGAAGTATCCCAAGAGAATTAAAGCGATGATGAACAAAGCTCATTTAAGACTGCATAAAAGTATCTCATCGATGTCAGAGGTTCAGCACAGCTATCATTAGAGGAAAGTATGGACAAAGAAGAATGTCATTCAACTTAACTGCTAATTCTGGAAATAATTTCAAATCTGCATAGGTTGGAAATGTTTTCCATAGCCAGCTAGAACAATGCATGAACCAAGCAGCAATTATTTCAGACTGCGCAAAATAGAAAAAAGACATGCCAGTCTCACATAAATGCGTGAAATATCAAATATTGCTATACCTGTACCGATTTCTCTAGTTCACGGAATAGGCATGCCAATGTCTATAATTAAGTAAAATAATTTTTAGAGGCCATTTTGGAGAAAAGGGCGAGACATTAAACCAATTCATGTTACTTTCCAGCATGTGTACGAAATGCTTTACCAAGTGGAATTGTTGTAGCATCTCTACTTAATGATTAAGCATGAGGTGAGGTCAGCAATATGCCCATCATCAGGACAAAGCATGCAAAGAATAAAGAAAAATGGAGAGACTAACAAAAATACCAGTATGAGTAATATATCGCAGAAATACCAAATTCCAAAATCAATGAAGTGCCTCCAAATCTTCATTGAGTATTAAAATAGCATTGTACATGAAAATCCACTAACAATTTTGGAAATGGAGAAGAGAACATTGTATTAAATGAATATCTATGAGTATGACAAAAGAGTTCTATATTTTGTGCTCCTAGACCAGGTAGATTTCACATATACGAATAAATAAAGTTTGTAGAAGAGAAAAATTAATATCATTTCAAAACTAAGAACAGCAACTAATCCAATTGAGAAAACAATAGCAGTAAAAGACTTTCATTAGAGATCAAACCTGTTTCACTTATTTCCACAACTCTGTTTTCTCAGATTAGTACCAAGATGCAAGCTTTGCAGCTGTTCAAAAACAAAAACCAAAGATTATGATGCATAACAAAGTTTTGCAGAGAAAAAATAAATAAATTTAACTTGTTTTGATTAAGAAAATGGAGAAATAAGAAGGTGTTTGAAGGGTGTACACTACATCAGTAAGCTGCCAGAAGCTAATTTGTGCCACACCTTAGAATTAGTTTATCTCCCAATGTTCATACATTAAGATCCTACAATCAAAAACTCAAAAAAAAAAAAAAACTCAATGATCCCAAAAACCATACAAACACAGGAAATCCAAAAACTCAAAGAAACAAAAATTGGGAGAATTGTGATTTTCCAATGATCCCAGAAACCATGTAAACTGAGGAAACCCAAAAACTCAAAAGGGAAAAAAATTTGGACAATTGTGATTCTGGAAAAAAAAAAAAAAAATTACCGGTTTTGATTCTTTCCCATCCCCCTCTTCCTTTTCTCTGAACTATCTTCCTTCTTCCCCTGTCAATTTCATGTATACATATATGACCAATCAGATGACTCCAGCTCTTCCAATTATGGGAAACAAATGAAATTGCACTACCAACCTTATCAAACTGCAAAGGATTTGAAGCTGCTTTATTCTTGTGCTTCTTGCTTCTCTCTTTCACTCTCAATGATGAATTTCAGTCTTTCTCTCTTTCTGCCAGAAGCTGCCAGAATTTCAGTAAACTAATCCAATAGACGACGGATTAGCTTTTGAAATCTAATAATACAGTAGTAATCAAGGTGAATAATCTGATACATGAAAGTGACATCTCACCAAGCCTCTGTTGATCCTAATTTTGACTGGTGAGTTTCATGTCAATGAAAAGTAGCTGTTGACCAATGGAGGCTTCTTGAATTGCTATAGTCCTGGAAATCCTTCTTATATATTCAAGGGTTCAGGGCAAAAGTATAATCGCAAATTGAATCCCTTTGCAGCACAGTTTGTCCAATTGTGGAATTTGGAATTATCAGCAAAGTTCATTTTGATTGGACTCTGGCATCATGATCAGATCTTCTTCTAGCTTCAATTTTCTGTTTCATATCAATTTCATCGGTTTTCAGACGATGTTCAATCCAAGTTCAATTGTGATTGTAATTTCAAACATTTATTCTCCTTGACAATAATAAGAAAGTCAACTAAACATTTGTTCCAGCAAAGATATTTATAACTCCACTAATGTATAATGTAACATATCCAAGTATTTATAAATTTTGTAATACATCTTTATAAACTATATTTTTAGTATATTTATTTGGTATATCGTTGTTATTGTTTATTAAAATTTTTAACCCATTTCTTGATGTAACTCTTGAGAGTGCTACATATAATTGTCCATGTGTAAAAACAGGTTCTGGTAAATATATGCCAACTTGATTTAGCGATTGACCTTGACTTTTATTGATAGTCATAGCATAACATGGTCTTATCGGAAATTGCCGTCTTTTAAATATAAATGGCCATTTGTTTTCAGATGCAGTAAGAACAATTCGAGGTATAAAAAATTTTTGACCGATATTGTTTCCTGTTAATATTTTTGCTTCTATTAGTCGATCAAATAATTTTGTTATTATTAATCTTGTACCATTGCATAAACCAGACATTTGATTTAAATTTCTTAGTAACATGATAGGCATTCCAATTTTCAAAATTAATTCATGTGATGGTAATCCATTAAATTCAAGTTTATTTAAAAATTCTATTGGATATAAAAGATTCATATTTTCATTATTTCCGGAATTCAATAAAATACTATCAGCACTTAAATAAGTTGTTTTATCACCTGGTAATAGGTTAATAGCATAATCATTTATATCTCGAACTGTGGCATTTCTCGGTGTAACAATTGCACGTTCTCTTAGATAGTTAAAATTATTGTAATTAATGTTAAAATTTGAATAAGTTGCAAGAAAAATTGCTTCTATGGGATTTGTATAGGTATAAATAAGTATATCATTTGGAATTTCAATCCAAGATGAATCTCTATCATTTTCATCATTAATTGAACATACACGACCTTCTCCAATTTGCAATAGCCAGTTTGCAAAAGTTGAAATATTGATTTTATCTTCATCAGTTAGATTTTTTTTTGATAATCTCATATTCTCTGTTAGATGAAATATTTTAAATGATGACCAAAGGTATGAACTATTTAATGAAGCTTCAATTATTTGCTCTTTAGTTCCTCCTGTAATAACTGGTAGAATTTGTCTGAAATCTCCACCTAATAACATTGGTTTACCGCCAAACGGTTTGTTAACTTGTATATCATTTGGATCAGATAGAATGTCGCGTAAAGATTTGTCCAGTGCTTCGAAACAATGTTTATTAGACATTGGAGCTTCATCCCAATAACTAATTCTGTTTTATTAATTAAATTTGCAAGATGAGTACCTTTTTTTATTGGACATATTGATAAATTATTAATTGTCAAAGGTATTTTAAATCGAGAATGAGCAGTTCTACCATTTGGAAGTAATAATGAAGCAATTCCAGATGAAGCAACAGCTAAAACAATTTTTCCTTCAGATCTTAATTTACTTATTATTGTATGCCATAAGAATGTTTTACCGGTTCCTCCATGACCATGAACAAAAAATGTATTACATGTTTTTTCTTCGATTGCTTTAATAACTTCATTATAAACAATTTTTTGACATGTATTTAATTGAGTTACTAAATTCGTGTGTTCACGTTTTAATTGAAGACAATCATAATCTAATTCTTCTTTTAACAATCTATTATTTAAATTTAATATTTGATCTGTATTAGGGGTCGTCAACGGGCCGGGCCGGGCTTTATTAAAAATCAAATGATCCAAGCCCGTCCATATAAAGCGGGCCTTGCGGGCTTTTTCGGGCCGGGCCGGGCTTGGCCTTGCGGGCTTTTTTGGGCCGGGCCTTGCGGGCTTTATTTATAAATAAATATTTAAAGACACAAGTTTTTTTTTTTTAATCAAGCTTTGGAAATTCAATGGATAATGATCAAATACAACCAAAGATAATAGATCTATATAACTATATTGTACCCAAAAAAATCTATATTTATATATAGATACTAATTTATTGATAAATAAATTTTTTAAGACACTAATTTTTTATAAACCTATATTTATATATCACACTCCAAAGAGCAACCCCTATCAATTCAAAGAAAATGGAAAAACCGACCGTTGGATGGGTTTATTACAATAAATTATGAGTATGGTAAAAAATTTAGCCAATTTCACCATATTTTAGAATCCGATCGGATTGGTCAACCGTAGTCACTTATATGTTTTATTGGTTGACCGATGGCGTGGCAACCGCGAAACGTGCTTATTTTTTCACATCACGTTTGTATATATTCCATCGATGGATGTGCGTGGACATAAGATAAAAAAAATTAATTTTAATTACAAACACATTGGTGTATACCAATTTTATTCCTTTAGTTGTATGACTTATACAATGCATTTAAATTGTTTATGTTCATTCTAAAGCAACCATGAAGTAGGAAATGAATTCGGAGAAACCAACCGCTCGATTGAGAGATTGTAATGTTTTATGGTGATTGTCAAAAATCTAGCCAATTTCGTTATTGTTTCGAATTCGATCAACTAGGTCAAACGTAGTTACTCTTATAAACCTATATTTATATATCATACACTCCAAAGAGCAACCCCTATCAATTCAAAGAAAATGAAAAAACCGACCGTTGGATGAGTTTATTACAATAAATTATGAGTGTGTTAAAAAATTTAGCCAATTTCACCATATTTTCGAATCCGATCAGATTGGTCAACCATAGTCACTTATATGTTTTATTGGTTGACCGATGGCGTGGCAACCACGAAACGTGCTTATTTTTTCACATCACGTTCTATATTTATATATCATACACTCCAAAGAGCAACCCCTATCAATTCAAAGAAAATGGAAAAACCGACCGTTGGATGAGTTTATTACAATAAATTATGCGTGTGGTTAAAAATTTAGTCAATTTCACCATAGTTTTGAACCCGATCTAATTGGTCAACCGTAGTCACTTATATGTTTTCTTGGTTGACCAATGGCGTGATAACCTCGAAACGTGCTTATTTTTTCACATCACCTTTGTATATATCCCATCTATGGATGTGCTTGGACATAAGATACAAAAAATTAATTTTAATTACAAACACATTGGCATATACCAATTTTACTCCTAAAGTTGTATGACATATACATTGCATTTAAATTGTTTAGGTTCATTCTAAAGCAACCATGAAGTGGAAAATGAATTCAGAAAAACCAACCGCTCGATTGAGAGATTGTAATGTTTTATGGTGGTTGTAGAAAATTCAGCTAATTTGGTTATCGTTTAGAATTCGATCAACTAGGTCAAACTTAGTTACTCTTATAAACCTATATTTATATATCATACACTCCAAAGAGCAACCCATATCAATTCAAATAAAATGGAAAAACCGACCGTTGGATGAGTTTATTACAATAAATTATGCGTGTGGTTAAAAATTTAGTCAATTTCACCATAGTTTGAACCCGATCTAATTAGTCAACCGATTACCGATATGTAGAATATATATATGCACATATCTATATAGAATAATAGAAGTATAAGAACTTCCACACACACACACACACACACACACACACACACATATATATATATATATATATCTCTATATATTATTATATTATATAAACACACACATAATATATATACATATATAAACACACACACACACGTATATATATATATCTCTATATAGATTATAGATATAAACAAACACACACACACACACACACACATATATATATATATATATATATCTCTATATAAACACACACACACACACATATCTCTATATATATTATATAACACACACACATATAAATATATATACATATATATAAACACACACACACACACACATATATATATCTCTATATATATATTATATATATAAACACACACACATATATAAATATATATATATACACAAATCCTATCCAGAGCGGAGCTCCGCTTTGAAATTAACATGTGAAGTTCGAGTTTTTGGTCACTTTTCGGTCTCATATCCATATCTCGACCGTTCAGTTTTTAGGTACTAGTGTATAGATCATCTCTGCAAATTTTTAGCCAAAATGATGATCGTAAAGGCATAGATAACTGCCTTAAAGTTAGACGGTTCAGGTTGACAGATTCAGTCCGTCCATTGATTTAAGCGACTTAGATACCTTAACGATCATCAATTTGGCTGAAAATTTGCAGAGATGATCTATACACTGGTACCTAAAAACTGAACGGTCGAGATGTGAATATGCGACCGAAAAGTGACCCAAAACTCGAACTTCACACGTTAATTTTAAAGCGGAGCTCCGCTCTGGATAAGATCTGTATATATACATATATATAAACACACACATATATATAAATATATATACATATATATAAACACACACACACACACATATATATATATATAAATACACACAAATATATATATCTATGTGTGTGTGTGTATATATATATATTTATAAACACACACACATAACTACAAATATATATATATATATATATAATATTTTACGGGCTTTTACGGGCCGGGCCTAGCGGGCCTTTGGCGGGCCGGGCCGGGTTTTTGCGGGCTTTAGGCGGGCCGGCCCTCGGCCCACCAAGGCGGGCTTTTGCGGTTTTTTGACGGGCCGGGCCGAGCTAAAAGCCCTCCGGGCCGCGGGCCTCCATCGGCCCACTTGATCCGCGGGCTTTTTGATGAGGCCTAATCTGTATTAGGCATTGGCAATCGATAATCTTTTAATGAACTTGATGATCTATTAAATATTTGTTCTAATTCATATAATAATTTATTTTTTAATTCTGATTCCGGCAAAATAAGATTTGGATTTCCAACTTCAACTCTAGCTTTGTGTAAAATATCGTCAGACATATTTAACCAATATGAATTTAACAACATTTCAGGATTTGCAACGTCACAGAACATAATTATAGTAGCAAAAAGTTGACGAATTTCAGAAGCTGTTGCGGTATGTAAAGAATCTGATAATGCTTCAGTCCATTCTTTGTCATCGCCTAATAAACCCAAAACTTGGCAAGCTTCTTGATAAGAAGTATATGTAATGCCATTAATTGTTTTTATTGAATCATAACTTCGGCAACCTTTTTGAATATTTAATAACATTCTCATAAAATATAACTCACCTAACGTAGGATTTATATGTATTATTCGACCAATAGTCTGACATTGTTTGCGTGGTGTCCAACATTTTTTTTTATTGTCCCAAACAAATTTTGTTGGAAACTCTGTATAAGTTAATTTAGATGCTTCTGGATAAGTTGAATTTGCTTTAAACCAAGCAGTAAGCATAGTATCTTCAGTACTTTTTTGTTTAATTATTGATTCAAGAGATTGAAATTCATTAAAAACAATATTTTGTTCTAAAGGTAGATGAATATGCAAATGTTGTACAGCAGGATGTCGAGAATGAATTGAATATTCAAATAATCTCCACACAGATTCATGAGGAGTTAAATATCGACAATTAAGATAAGTTGTAATTTCATCATTTAGATTTTCATACATTAAAACTCGAGCTCGATCTGGACCTTTATTAATGTATTTAAATAAATATTTAATTAGCATTGATTGAGAACATGATTCAACATTAATATGAGCGTTATATCTTAATAATAAATTTGGATTATAAGGGACAACAAAATTATTTCCAATATGTATGTTATTTTTTATTACAAATTTTGTATGATCATCACGACGTCTATATATTGAAGGTGAATTTGTTTCAAATATAGTATTCATATTATATGGTTTTGGAAAAAATTTCGAACATTTTCCATCTCTCATGCAAGGAGATTTTGAATTTATTTGTCCGCAAGGCCCATGAATCATAAATTCACTAACAATTTGAAAAAGTTCTGGATTAATATTTTTATCTAGTAGTTCTGCTGAAATAATAGAATCTATATCAGTTGCTGTATAACATTTATAATCTTTTTTTAACCAAAATAACATATGAGCATGAGGAAGTCCTCTCTTTTGAAATTCTATCGTGTGAACATCTGCTTCAATTTCTCCAAAAGGTTCTCCGGATTTAATATAATTAATCATATCTTGTAGTTTTATTTTAAACATTCTCGAAATTATGTCAGGTCTATCTTCAGCTTTATATTTAGGTTTTGTTTTAAAATATCTTTCTATTTCTGGCCATTTAACATTGCAAGTAAAAGTTATAAATAAATCTGGATTACCGTATTGTCTACATATTGCCATAGCATCTTGATAATTATTGATCATATCTCTAGGACTTCCAGTATAAGAACTTGGCAAAATAATTTTTTGTCCTAAATCACAACCTTTATTAATTCCAGCTAAAGATGCAGTACAGATATCTTTCAAAATTTCACTTCGAATATTCTTTTGATTTCTTCTAATCCAATCTAAACGATCTTCTTCAACTGTTGCATAAGCATCAACTAAAAATTGTTGAAATAATCGTCCACCTTTTAACAAAGTATTTACTTCATTATTTCTATCTTGAATTTGATATGCAATATAAGCTCGCATTGATATCTTTTGTCTTTTTTGTGTATTATTTCCTGCAATTCGTTGCATTAATAAATCTATTTTATATCCATCTTCGCCATATGGAAAAAGTATTGGATATTGCAATGACATGTACTTTGGATGAATTTTAGAAATACGTTGTAAATATCCAGTATTTGATTCAATAATTATATCCTTATTTGAATTATTTTCTCCAATATCACCAACTATTAAACCACCGATTTCATCAGTCGTTGGTTGTTCATATTGCTTACTATCAGTAGGCTGACGATTAAGTATACTCATACTTAATGAAGGTAAAGAATGATTTTCAAATTTATCTCTCATTGTTCGAAATTCTTTTACTAATTCATTAGTTTCATCAAACATTTCAATAAGTCCTTTAACAATGTTTGCTTTGATATTTACATTAACATGAGTAGGATCAATTGCATTCAGACGATTTGAAACCTCATTTTTTGTATCATATATGTATAACTGAGCATATTTAGGACATTCTCCATCAGAAGGTAATATAGAACCCATTAAATGATGTACTTGGCCATTAATTTTAAATACATAAGGACCTGATCCAGTGTTTATTTTATGATCAATTTTAGCTCCCATTGATGTAAAAGAAAACATTGAATTATAAACTCTGATATTTTCTCTAAAAATTCGGCTTTCTGAACCATTATTTGGATCTAATAATCTTTCAAGAAAAGCTGGCGTTGGTTTAAGTTGTTGAAGTTTGATTTGACCCTTTTTGCAACAATTTGTATAGATTAGAGGTGCATTTGAAGATGATTGTTTAATAGCTTCTCCAGACCAGAAACATGCGTTGCAATGATCACATTTATGAATATTATCACCTGAATCTTGATATCACACAACGAATCCTGCAATCAAAATTTGACTTTTTGTAAATAATTTATATCACAATTGTTTTCTCAAAATAGCAACTAAAACTTGATAGGAATAACCTTCTCTGCTTCTCTGATATAATGCTTGACCAAATGAATGCGAACATTGACCTGAATATAGAATTTCATAAAAATTAGTTACATTGTGAATAAAAATTTGTTACATTTTTGAACTTTCAACAAATCATTAATTGGAAAAATTAGACCTCCAATTTCATAACTTTGAGTGAGTTGAGAAGAACTGCTTCTCTCTAAACACTCTAATGTTCCTGCATCCAAGAATCAAAATAAATAAGTCAAGACAAAATAAAAATTATCTACTGTTTTCAATTGTACTATGAATATCTAAAATTGCATCACCAGAAAAACTCCGATTCAGAATTGCAGTGGGATTTTGTTGATTGCTTCTAAATCGCTTGCAACAGTGTTCAGATCTACTGGCATCGTCATTCTCACGACTGCATTGATTGTCTAAACGTTGGTTCTTTTTTCTCATTCTCAACTCAGATGCTATAAACAAAATGTAAACAATGTAAGTTATTCTGAATTTGTAAACAGATAAACAGTTAAAATGCAATAATGAGTGCTCACCACGCCTTGATCTTGGATGAATTTGATGCTCTTCATCCCTACCAGAAATAACATTTTCAGCTTCAGATATACTACCAGCCAAATTCTGATGATCCGATATTTCTTGCACTTCTCTCTGACTATTATGATTTTCATCATGACAGTCCTGTAACAATCTTTTTGTTCTTGTCCACCTCATATTTGGAGCCATAACTACATTAAAAAAATATCCATTAGTTTAAACTTCAAATAATTGTGTTTTGTAATTTGTAAATCAATATGTAAAGTCCTAACATCAGATCAATTTAAGCAACAATAAAGAAATTGGCAACAGCTTGGAATTTTCAAGTAAAAACTCTGAATTTGTGTTTTGGTTGCTGAGAAATTTTGCATTTAGAGAGTACAGTGAGTTGCAAAGTATGTGATATATTTTTCCGGGTAGCAAACAGTAGGTCAGAGTTTTCCAATTTTGAACTGGTTCAGGCAAGCAGCCAGTTTTAGTAAGCAGCTGTCTACTTCCAAAACTTTTTGTTTTCCTCTGCTATAGATATATGCTGACATAACCAAGGCATCTGAAAACTCAACATAAATACATCATTAATTCTATTTTTGCAAAAATAGAATTTTGTAAAAATAGAATTACTGATCTTCTATATTCTCATTGTTCACTGGTGCAACAGCAGCTAGATCATCGAAAGAGTTTAGGGTGTTTAGCTTCTGCCTTTAGTATAGTTGATATTAAGAGAGTGAAGCAGATTTCAGTTGAAGCCAACCATACTATGGCATTCCCTTATGTTGTTTTCAAGCTTTTGCTGTTATAAACAGCAATGCTAACTAATCAGAACAGAGAATTCTCAGATATACCTCTACTACTATCAACCATGACAAACAACATACTAAATTCAACATGATTTCCCCACCAGAAAAAAACATGCAATATTATCATATACCAATAGCTCATAGTAGGAATACAACTCAAAATCAAATTTCAGAGCTACAGTTTTGCTCGGATATCTCTTTGTTTTTCAATTGCAATTAAAAAAAGAAAAAAAAAACAAATAAAATAATAATATATGAACCTTCTCTTCCAAGCATTTGAAACCATATACATATTCTCTTTCAAGCATTTCCATCAATGAAATAGTTGATAAAAACTTTATTTCAGAGAACGTATGTATAATCCACATTAGTTCAAATTCAAAATTTATACCTGAATTTCCAACAGTTGAAGAACTCAATAGCACGCTGTTCCAAATATCTGCAAAATGAAAAAGAGGTGCTTACAAATTTGGCATCACTATATCTGACCAAACTTGAACCCAAATATATTATATTCCTAGATAGACAATTCCTAAACAGCCAGAAAAATTGGAATCAAATTATCTTGCTGCAGTAATTACTATTATATGTTATTGAGATAACATTACATATCAGAATGAACATACCTGAAGAAGAATACAATACTGAAATAATCCCAAACAATATGCAAAGGAACAGCGGCAGGAGAATCACGTGTACGCCCTTTTGCATAAAAGCTAACTTGAAAACAAACTGATTCTAATCAAAAACGAAAGTCAAAAAAATAAAATAACATAAAAATAAATAAATAAAAATAAAAAAAGGCTAGAGGTGAAGCAGCCAAACAGATAATACCGCTCAACGCAAGAAATCACTCATTTTCTTAACCAAAAAAAATGATATTAAATAGATCCACATTTTGTTAACAAAAAATAAGCAAGGAAAACAGTTAACATAGAGAAACAGTTAGTTAGTTTGTTGGGGGGGGGGGGTTGTGTGTGTGCGTGTAAACACTTAAAATAGTTTGATGAACTATCCAGGATAAGCAAGTATCAATCTATGACCACGATGAAAATTGACTAAGCCATTAAGCCAACAAAGAGGACAGGGTGACTCACATACTATACCATTTACACAGCTTAAGGTATTGGAGATCAGTGGAGATTAAAAGGTTAACTCACATATCAAAATTTCATTTCAATCAAAATGAAACTATGATTTCAATCAAAATTACTGATCACCACACCAAAATTTCATTTCTAAGTGAAACTATTTCGGATACATAAATGAGGTTGTGTATAGATAACATTTCAAGCTTCAATTAGTGATCCAAAATCAGTTTGTTATGAGGCACTGTGATTTCCCATCTACCTTCAAAAAAATGGAAGATAACATTCCAAGCTCTCAATTCTAAGCCACCTATGAAGACTAATATCGATTACTCGATCTGTACTGAGTTTTTGTTAAAGATGTACTGTTGTCATACTCCAACTTATACTGGTTCGCTAGTATAAATGCTGAAGTAGGAAAGGTGGTAAGAGTCTTGTAGATCATATCATCTTCTGTGATTTCCCTTGCACAGAAATTGAGACATGCCTTAAGGCGCAACATGTCCTTGTTGAAGTCATTGACCCTTTTGTAGTCAAGCAAGCGGATTCCATTCCACTAAACGGCCAGTTCTGGGAGCAAAATGTCATGAATGTTCCCAAAACGTTCCTTAAGGGCATCCCACAGTTCTTTGGGTGTCTTCAACTGAAGGTACTCCCAGCGTAGGCTAGGATCAATATGTCGCCTCAGAAACATTAAGACATTTGCTTTCACCTTATTAGATGGTTCATCATCTTTGGGGTTGGTAATGGTGGCAGTGTAGTCTTTTGCCACAAATGCAGTTTCTATATCGGAAACCCAACGATGGTACTCAAGTCCTTCTGAGTCCAAAATGTCAAACTCAGGTCGAGTTGGATCAGCCATCTACATAAAACAAGAGGGAAGATATAAATTACGCAGTCATAAAGACATCCACGTAAATTATTTTCCAAAAATATGAATTAGATTTCAAGGCCAAGATTCGTAATGGTCACATTTTTTCGATGCTATGTGAAAATATTTTATCACAGTAAGTGTGTGTATAATGCGCATGAATTTTCATTATCATGGCAAAATGAAATTTTATATGTTGTATTACAAAAATAACTATAACACATTTAATAATAAATAAAACATAGCATATATAAAAATAAACTACATGGCATGCTCAAATTTCACACATATACAACAAATTATATACTACACATAATAATGAGCAATAATATATCATGTGTAAAAAATATAAACAATAGCATAATATAAAGGCATGCTTAGGAATAATTATATAAACATAAATAAAAATCACAAAACATGCTCAAAATTTCATAAATAATATATAATAAAATATAAACAATAAAATATATAATCATGCTTAAAGATAATCATATAAAGCATAAATAACATGGCATGCTTTAAAAGGATCAAAATTATCTAACTAAACATGCTCAAAAGATAACAATTAAATATAGAGCATGCTTAAAAAAATATAAACATAAATAAAATTCACATGCTTTAAAAACATAAAGTAAAGTAAATAAATAAAACATACTTTGGTTTTGAGAAAATAAAACAATCCTAGCGCATGCGCGTGTTGGTGCAGGCGTGCGTAGCGATGTTTTTGGGCTTGAGAAAACTGGACTGCTTCGTCTTTCTTTTCAGCAATGAGCTTTGTTTTTTTTTTTCTTTCCCCCTTTTTTTTTCTGGGCCGCATGGCCTGTTTTTTTTTTTTCTTTGTTTTTTTTTTTGTTCTGGGCCTTTTTTTCACTTTTTTTTTCTGTGGGCCTCAGGGCCTCTTTTTTTTTCTTGGGCCACAGGCCTGCTTCTTTGTTTTGTTTTTTTGTTGTGTTGGGCCGGCTCTTTTATTTGGGCCGAGTCACACACTTTGTTTTTTTCTTTTTCTTTTTCTTTTTCCTCTTTTTTTTTTTTTTCTTTCTCTTCTACTTCCTCCTTGGCAGTGCTGCTGCATCGAGGTCGATCTGGTGGTGTGGAGGTCCGGTTGTCGACGTCTAGATGGCGACTGATTCGATCAGGTCTGGTGCTGCAGGTTGCAGGAAGTCTGGGTCTGATTTCGTCCAGCGTGCAGATCGTCACTGAGGTCGCCGAACGTTGTTGCTGAGGCGACGGAGATGGGCTACAGGTGAGGCTCCGGTGTAGTGCTCCGTGCAAGGGAGGCGATGCAAGGCGAAGGCAGTGCTGCACGCTCGTGTGGGCTGCGCAGGGGCTAGGTGAGGCCGTGGGTTGCAGCAGCAGCAGTGTTGCAGCTGGGTTCGCGGTCGGAAGAAAGATCCTGATGGGAGGCCGATGGTGTGCTGCTGTGTGTCCGCTAGAGGAGGATGGGTGCAGAGAGCAAATTGCTCTGGGCTGGGATCGAGACGGGAATGGAGGTGAGGCCGGTCTTGGACGGAGAAGAATTTTTTTTTTTTTTTTTATAGTTGGTGGCGGTAGGAAAAAGGAAGAAATTTTTTTTTTTCTTCTAGGGTTTTGGTTTCTTTTCGATAGAAAGAAAACCAGAAAATTAGGATTTTTTCTATTGGCTATTTGCTCTGAGCGTGCTGATAACGTGTTAAAGTAAAATGACAATTGGAATTGGTCTACTCATTTCATTTCATAACCCCTTTATATAGGGAGAAAATTACAATGGAAAGAACAATTACAATGATGACATTAAACACTAATTGATCCGTAATTGGACTTATTGATGGTAATCACTGATTCCTTTATTCCCTCTCCGTCAGTCGCTTTGACGAAGACACATAATGTGCTTTTCCTTTAATATATATATATATAGAAATTTGAATGAATTTTGCGAACTGCTTATACTAGTGTTTACCACAAATAGTCCATATGCTTATTATGTTTTCCGATTCGTTAACAAAAGGTTTCACAACAACTAATTTATCATTTCAGATTATGCGACCAAAATTATGGAATCCTTTGAATTTATGATTAGGTTTTATACATTTAGGGCATTCTGGTGTATACATATGGAGAACAGCCGAGAGTTTAGCATTCTGGGATTAGTGGAAAAAGATGAATCATGAATGATAACCCGGTAGACATGATCCTTCAACGCAATACTTTCTTCTCATATTATAGCCGTACAGGGGATTGAGTTAGGCAAATGAATATGTAAGCAATAAATCGCTACTTATCCGATCGATCCCAACCATAGCTGAAGCATATGCAATTTGGTTGACATCCTGACCATTATGAACCAAGCACAGATATAGAGGAGTTACCACCCACAAAATCACCCAAAATGTTTTCCTGAACCCACACTAATTTCTCAAAATTCATTTTGTAAACTTTGTATCCTACTGTCTTTACATTTATATGCCTCTCCCCTGCCCACTCTCTCGAATCAATATACCTATGAACCATTTCATGTTGCTGACGACACCTTGATCCACGCCATGTGCTACCAACTTTATATCAGAGATTCATCGAGCAGTAGTACTAAAAGATAGAAGACTGCTCCAATTATCTTTTTAAAAAAAATTTTTTATTAAGCATTCGGATTAGATATAGAACGATTACATTAACTTTCCTGTATAATGCATGAGTCATATCGCAGATGATAGTTAAGTACGTACGCTAAGAAATATTAAAGTTAAATACCCAAAAAAAAAAATCATATCATTTAATCAAATTAACAATATAGGCTCCGTTTCAACTTAAGACTGCAAAATGGTATTGTAGAACTCCAAAAGTTCTGCATCTGAAAACACTAAATTCCAAATACACTGATGAGTCAAAATTGAAAGTTTACGAACAAATCTTACCCTCCATATAAGTGCTCTTTAAATATTCGGTCAAATGCACGGCAAATTTCCAGGATAGTGAATAACTGAGCCTACAATACTGAGGCAAATTCCTCAAAATTCATTTTGTGAAAATACTCAGTTATTAAAAAGCTAAGCTGTGAAAATAATCACTGTAAAAATAATCAGCTAACCGTTTGGTAAACTATATTTTGTTTAAGGTTGGTATGATTATTAAAAAGCATTGGACACTGCCATTGGAGTGTTTGGTAACTTGTGACTTGAAACTCATATAAGACTGTATAATGACGAAAATGAACAACAACAATATATAAAACAATCTCCAAAGCTCTCTCCTTATGAACAACTTTAGACAACATTGTGGAGATAGCAGCAGTAAAAAACAAATACAATACTATCAATTGAATTATGCTGAAATCATAAAAAAACAAAGGAAGTTAAATCATACAGGTATAAATTTACCTATGGGAAATGTTAAGATCAATTGAAACCCAATCACAACAAAATCCACGGATTCAAAACCACAAAATTGCAGACATCAATAAAACATCACCTCCGAGGCTCCGATGAAAAACCTCTTCTCCTCTTCTTCCGATCCCAACAATGCAAGACCTCCTCTCGTTTTCCTTTCTTCAGAAAGAGACGAACTTCTAAGACAACACACATATATCAATTTGCTGGTTAAAAACAATGTACAATGACATAGGGAAAAAAAAAAAAAAAAAAAAAAAAGCTGACTGAAAATAAGAAACAAACCAAAACAAAGCAAGAGGTTGACTCAATAACCACTTTTCTTAAATTGGATTGCATTTTATATGTTTGTTATGATATAAGAGACTGCTTTGGGTTAATGTAGATAATAGAAATGGTTTTATCAACTCAATATGGATATCAGAACAACCAACAATCTAAGAGATTCTAATAAGTTCCCCATCAATATAACATACAGTAAAATCATAACTTGAAACCTCTCCAATCAATAATCAACAACCCAGACCCGCAGACAAACAAACCCAAAACGCAGAAACCTATACCAATTCAAAACCACCAACAACAAAAGACCCACTCAAAAACTAAATCACACAAAAACTGACAAAAGCAATAACAGCAGAAGCAGAAAACTTACAAACAAACTCTTGTCAAACTCGCTAAAGCCACAAATTCGGTACTATTCAAACCAAATCCTCTTCTCTCTCTTTCTCTTCAAACACCACAAACCTGTTTTTTTTTTTTTTTTTGGGCTTGAACTTTTACAGAGACTGCAAATGACAGAAAACCAATCTAACATCAATCGTTTTCAGAAAGACGATTATATCATGAAAATCAAACAAAATCAGTTTGGGTATGTGAAGAAACGATGGATAACGACGATATTGATGTTGATCTTACAAAGTCGAACTCTTACCGAGTCCTCACTGTCGGTGATTCTGCATGATTGCCGACTCTGAGGTTACTAACAGTGATTCCGGATGTTGATGGAGGCTTCCCGAACACAGCAGATTACACGTTTTGCTTTATATACTCGGGCATCAATTGATAAGAACAGAAAGAAAGGTCTCTGTTTCAGCTCTCTCTCTCTCTCTCTCTCTCTCTCTCTCTCTCTGTATACAAAGCAAAAAACACTCACCCGATCTCTCTCTCTGTGGATCGCCCTGATAAACCAAAAGACTGTTTGCCTCTCTGGATTGCTCTCTCTCAGACCCGATCTCTCTATCTCTCTGAGGATCGTCCTTGATATCTCTCTGGATTGTTCTCTCTCAGACCCGATCTCTCTATCTCTCTGGTCAGTAGACGTCTAGAAGTCGCGGAACTTCTGGAAAGGTCATTGGAGGTAAAAAAACCGAAGGCGTTGGCAGCTTGAAATTGTAAAGCAAAGGCAAGGGCAAAACCGCCTTTTCCACACCCAATGAACAGGTGTGAATAGTAAACCGAACTTTCGTATTTTCCACCCCCAATGAACAGGTGTGAATAGTAAACCGAACTTTCGTATATTAGTAAAGTAATATGCAATTCTGTACACAAGAAAGACATTTAAATGATGTTACTAGCTAATGATCCAGCATTTTGAGGTATCAAATTTCTAACATCGGATCTTGGTTCATTAAAATGAATCTTGTTTCTTCCATGTAACAAAATTATTAAATCCCTATTTCACATACCAGTATCTTTGATGCCGAGAAATATGTGGTCTGCAACAATTGAATTAGAATGCCCTGCTGCTTCAGTTGACCGCTGAAAAATACCATCACAGATAGAAAGACAAGGACAAATTAAGATGGTTCCCAAGCATGATAATAGTAGGCAAAACAAGTAAAGGAAACTACAAACCTGCTGAGTGTTTGAATCAACATCCCCTCTATTCAACCTTGAACATTAACCACAGTATATCAGCAGAAGCCAGAAGCATCTATAAAACATTTTAACGCAAAATTGAGTGGAACCCAATTGATGAACAAATAAAAAGACTTCTAGTTAAGCCATGGAAATAAGTCCCACCACCAATGAAAGTGACAGGGCCATTGTACATACATACATATACACAGAGACATGCAGCATGGTCAGCTTACATAACATCTATGATGCACGGAAACGCGAAAATGCCCCCGTTTCCCGTATCGAAACGGGAAACGGGTCGGAAACGCTCGGAAACGTGTATCCGGGTTTGGAAACGGTTTGGAAACGTCCGTATCCAATATGGAAACGCCAGAATGTAAATAGGAAACGTGGAAAAGTCCTAAACCGAGCAAAACCCGAACCGATTTCAGTTTCACGATTCTTCGGTTCCATTTGTGAAAGTACCTCTTGCACTTGAAATTCAGGAACAGGAAACCTAAACCAAGCCGCAACTCCAGTATTAGTGATGGAGCCGATGAGTGTAGAAATCGATCACAGAGAGAGAGAGAGGTGCAGTTAGGCTTTGGTGTTTAACCTGAGAATCGGAGCGGATGAATCTGACGCCCCTACCCGGGTAGATCTCGGCGCCACTGAAGCAGCAAAGCTCAGTCTTGAGAACCATGGCTGCTGCTTGCTTGGGCTCTATAAGATTGAAATAGTTGAATACGAAGAAGAAGAGAAGGAGAAGGAGGAGGAGGAGAGAAGAAGAATAGTTGCTGCTAAGTAGGTGAAACCGTGAAAGAATGATTAAAAAAGAATAAGAGAATAGAGAAAGCAGGTGGTGGGGGCCCAGAGACAGAGGGAGATGGGAGTCAGTGGCTTGCATTTAATTAGAGAAAAGATAGGCTACTAGTATATAGGTAAGTCTATCAGAGGTTGCCCATTAAAATACTGCCACCTAATTATATATAGGAGAAAGTGTAATTATACATTGCACTCTCGGGTAGAACGAGAAACAATGGTTGAGAAAAGATAGTACTAGTACTTTGTTTATGTTTCATATATTTTTTTTTCTAATTATATATATATATTTAATTGGCGTTTCCTTCACGTATCCGTTTCCTATTACATTTAAGATTTGCCGTTTCCACGTTTCCGATCGTATCGTATCCGGAAACACGTACCCGTTTCGGTGCTTCTTAGCATAACATGGTTTCTGGTTTCCTTCTTTTAATTGCATAGACCTATTTCTAAGATGATAAAAAGCAACAAAGGTCATTGACCTTTTCGCATTTATTTTCTCTATCAAAAGCACAAATACTTGTTGAGCAATAACATCTTCAAGTTTAAAAGCAGAAATTTGCGACTTTATCAACTCTTAATACTATGCTTCATGTTTGCAGAAACTCATAGCAAAGCCACCTAATGCAGTAAGTCCCCAGCACACAGTTGCTAATTGGTTAAATCACAGGCTTATATAACCTAACTGTAACATATTATTGTGAATCCTCCAAATTACACAAACACCCATTGCAACATCGAAAACCTTGGGTTCAGTTCATCATCTGAAAAAGGCAATTTCTACTAAAATCAAGAAAAAAAGAGCTACTAGCAGGCTAGAGAAGCAAAATCAATGATGAACGAATCTAAAAAGCACTGAACATGAAGCGAATTTCAAGCAAAATTGACTAGATAAAGATGAAAGTGATACCGTCAAGGTGGGAGGAGAAAAGAGAAGGAGGAGGGGCAAGGCGGAGCTCCGGCGTGGACTGCATCTTTGGCGGATCTGGTGAATTTGAGAAGAGAGATGAGAGAACAGGTGTGCCAAAGGAAGAAAAGGAGGATGATAGCGGAGGCGGAGAAGGAGGAGAGTCGAGGCGGAGGCTGAAGCAGAGAGCAGTTGGAGGTGGAGGATGAAGAAGAGGAGGACGGGTGTTCATCGGGTGTCGTGGTGTTTAGGGTTTGAGAGAGAAAATTGACCAAGTATCGTGCTAGTCAATATGAGTCGCGTGGGAAACCAAGTGTTGGAGGCAATTGAAATTTTGTTCCCCCGCCTCATCAAATTTGTAACTGAGTCATATCCGCGCTTTTTCAAAATTTTGGAAAAAAACATAGACATCGGTCAAAAAGGATAACTGATGTTAATTGTACGAATAGAAATCGGATTTTCAAGAACTGATGTTAGAAAAATCTTTTACATCGCGTGAATTTCTAACCGATGTCTATGACATGATGTCTATTAACATTATTCTAGTAGTGGTGTGTGTGTGTGTGTGTGTGTGTATATTGATAATACTAGAATATGTGTCTGTCCCAAACTCTAGGTTACTTGACCTAGTTGTAATAGGGTTTAGAATTAGAGATATTCCCGGAGATATTCATAGATATCCGATTAATTATACGATTATCTTTCCTTGTACAACTCTGATTCTATGTCTTGTAATCCTCTATATAAAGAGGTCCCTATTATCAATGAAAGCATGACTCAATTCTCTCTCAATTTTAGTTTTCCTGAAACACGTTATCAGCACGAAGCCCTAACCCTGAAACAAATAGCCAAACCCTGATTCAAGAAGCTAAAACCCCAAATTCGAATATAAAACCTTGAAACCTTTTCTGCATCCACCTCACACCCTGAAGCCCTCGACCCCAGGAGTCCAAAATCGGCGGTGCCACCCCAAGAACCGGTAGGAAACCTACTGAACTGGTTACAGGAAGCTCCAAACTACCCGCAGCAAATACTCCACGGGTTCACCACCTTCCGGACCTCCAATTTCTACTAAATTAAGGCAGCAGGAGCTCCTCAGACATACAATTCAGGAACCGGAAGAAATAGGCCAAAAACCAGTCTGGAAGTGCCTGAACCGGCAATGTGAACATCCAGCAGAAAAACCGGAACAAGAGAAAAAAAAAAAAAAAAAAGGGAGGAGGAGGCATCCCAATTCGAGCCCAAGCTGAACCCAAGTCGAGAATAAGCCGCAGCCCTAGCCTCTCAATGACGCAGGCCCACCAAGGAGACACGTCAGTAGCCACACAAGCAGCCACGTCATTAACTAGTCAGTAGCCAGTCTGGCGACTTTCCGGACAATTTTCCTGTGACTTTTCTTGCCAAATTTCTGGCGACCTATTTTCAAGGTATCTTTTACCTAAAGTTCCCCTTTTTTAGAGTTTTTTAAATTCAATTTCTCTTCTTTTTCGGGGACTTGCAAACTCCCTTCTTCTACCACCCTTTCTTCATCATAGGGGAGACCTAATTAAGTCGAACTGTGGGGCTTCGTGCTCACTCTAAGCTTGGAACTTGTTGAGATCTCCAAACTTAGAGTTTGTAGAGAATTTATGATCGACCACTTACGTCATTATTTTGATCTAATCCAATACCTCTTGGAATTGAATTTCTTGGAAGCGATTACGCTCAGAAATTTTATATGTTTTCGTGGTAGCCTTTTACGCTCCGAAACTAACCCTTTTTCTTGTTCTTTTAGGAAGAGTAACCTGAACAAATTGGACTTTGCTCCATTGGGAACAACTAGCTCTGGATATCATAGGTGGGTTCGTGATGTCCGCCAGCATCTCAAGGCCGATGGAATCCTGGATACGATTCTCGAGCTTAGCTAGGACATGCTAACTATTGAGCAAGCTCAAGCTTTAGAAGCAAATAGAGCAACCTTAAAGGCAAAAAAGCGAAAGCCATCATCCTAATGACTCGTCATATGGATGATTCGCTCCAGTACGAGTGTATGAATGAAGAAGACCCCAGAAGGCTGTGGGTCTGACTAGAAGAAAGATTTGGCAACGTCCGTGACTCCTTGCTTCCTGACCTAGAAGTGAGATGGCATAGCCTCCACTTCTATAATTTCAAGTCAGTTCTTGACTACAACTCGGAAACACTTCACGTTAAATTCTTAATGAAATTATGTGGTAAAGAGATCACAAATGCGATGTTGATTGAGAAGACTCTCTCTACCTTCCCCGTCTCTGCATTGATGGTTGCTAAGAACTATTGAATCGATGTTACTGCAAGACGAATAACAAGGTTTCATGAGCTCATTGGAGCTATGAATGTTGCTGAAAAGCATGACAACATCCTTATGAAGAACTATAATTCGAGATCTGTGGAAACAGAGCATATTCTGGAATCCAATTATAGTCGCGCCCCTAAGAAAGGGTGCCAAGAGCGAAACCCTAATCTTAGGGATACTTTTGGGCTTTCTGGTCCATATAATCGCTCTACTTGGGAAGGTAATCGCAAAAATAGGTGAACACCGAACCGAAGAGGTCAACGTGGAAAGAGAGAGGGAGGCAACGCCTCTGGCTATGTTGGTGGCGCTACCAACACTAAGAGCCATCTAAATGACGCTTTAAAAACGCCTCAATCAATGGAGTCTAAGCAAGGAGATGTATGTTCTCAATGTGGCGTATCCGGTCATTGGGCACACATTTGTAGAGCTCGTGAAGAAATTATCACCGCCTACAAAGCATATTGTGAAGCAAGAGAAGCTCACTATGTGGAACAAAAAGATCAAGAAGATGATCTAGAGTGAAGGGTTGAAGACTACAAATCTGGCTGGGATCAATAGATTGCCAATTCTGTTTAAATCTTTACTTTTCCAAGAGATGTAATAGCCAATTGTCATATTATTTTTGTAGTAGATGCCAATGGTCTAATCTTTCTTCAAAGTAGGCGTAGTCAATAAAATGTGATGTCTAGGAAGGTTTTGAGATTAGTGGTACTTAAGAGAGCCTTGCTCCACCTACATCTCTTTACTCATCTGGTCACATTTGCATTGGAATTATTGAAAGAAGTTAGGCGACTACCATTGTTTTGCATTAGCAAGCATTTGGATTAGATTCTCCTAATGGTTAAGAGACAATGATGTACTCTGTTGGCTCATGAATAAAATTTCGATTCTTTTCATTATGACTCCATTTTGATTCTGAGCATATTACTTTTGTGACTACGATAGCTGGGTCATCAGTATTAATTCAAGGACATGGAATAGCCCAAGTTCCCCTGGCCAAATGACACATTGATTATTGTCACAGAAACTCTCTACGCTCCTATTTAGAAACTCTCTACACTCATAGGGCAAATCACACATATGAATAGCTAACGGATTCCATGTGAAAACACATGTAGAGAACGGAAATGGGTTCCTTTGCAATACCTCTAATGAATACGAACAGAGGCGCATCTTAGAGAAGTTTATGTGTCTCTCTAGTAGACTCTATGTCGCTATTCGAGTTATTAAATCCAATAAAGTTATGAGAGAAGATCTCTTGGATTTAGACATATATTGGCTTTGTCACGACAAGATAGATCATCCTAGTCATGATATGATGATCCGTCTACTAAAGACTTCACATGGACATCCTTCTCTCGAGCGAAATGAAGCATGAATCAAAAGTTGATCCCTGGACTAAGTGTGACTGCCGCCATCCACCACCAGCCTAGGGCAGGCACAGTCCTTATCCATGATGCCATGGATAGCGTACATCATGGTGATGATGCCCCAGGTGATGTTGCTATCACCGACTTTGTTTCAAATAGCGTTTCAGACGCTGGGTCCCAACCAAAATCGTCATTGGTTACTTCTAAAGCCTCTCGCTCATTTACAAAGCCAGTTACTTAGGGAAATTAGGACTAAGACCGTCCTATGCAAAGGATATGACAATACTCATTCTGTTCTTACATAGAATCCATAGGGATTCTATGGACTGATTCAACCAACTTGCGGACGTTTAAATATCTCATGATGTTAGTTGACACGCAAACACGCTGGTCACGTGTTATGCCATTGTCCACTTGTAAATGCTGCTTATGCTACACTCCTAGCACATATCATATGACAACGGGCTCACTTCCCGAATCATCCTATTTAGTCAATTAGATTTGACAATGGTAGAGAGTTTACATCGAAAACTTTCGATGATTATTGCAATGGGACTGATGTTGGACATCATATTCCCATGTACACACCCAAATGGTCTCGCGGAAATGAACTACGATCGATGGTTGTCAGGACATTGGAAATGAGCACCAATCTCCTTATATCCGCTTGGGGTGATGCAATATCGTATGCAGCTATGCTAATTCGTCTACGACCTACCGCCACTCAATGTATCTCTGCGTTACAGCTAGTGACTGGGTACAAGTATTTTGTACTTACGCACATTTGAGTGAGCCATTTATGGACCAATTGCGCAGCCAAAGGGCACTATGATGGGTCCTTACAGACGAATGAGCAACTACGTTGGATATGAGATTCCAACTATCGTCGGCCACTTAATGCCCTTGCTAGGCGATCACCTTACCGCTATTTGCGGATGTCGCTTTCATGAGATAGTCTTCCTGTCGTTAGGTGGAGATAAGAACACGAATGTTCAGCAAGAACGACAGGAATTGTCATGGTCTGTCCCCACTATGTCTCATCTCGATACCCACTAAAGTGACGAGATCACACATATCTGCTGCAAATATGCCTACAAGGATGAACGTCCCTACGAGAGGACGTAGCACCACCCTACACAGAGGTAGGCATGTCGCCAACACCAAAGAAAGTGGCACTCTGGCGTTACAGGCCATGGCCCCAGCTAGGATAAGTGGGAGGCCTGTGGGTTCAAAGGATACATTGGCACATTCCAATCCTTTGATCATCAACACTCAAAATCCGTCTCATGAGTATCTTCCGGATTATGGTTATCGTTGGGGGACGCCTCAACGTCAGAACCTATTCCTGAGAATATAGGGCTCTATGAAAATTACACTAGTGTACATGAGACGTGGAATAGAAACTCCATCATAATTGATGATGTAGTCACGCATGAGTTTGTTGAGTCTGATGATATCGAACCATGCTCCATTGATGAATGAATGCCAACGTAGAGAAATTTGGCCTAAATGGAAAGATACTATCCAAGTTAAGATGGATTCTCTAACAAAGAGGATGGTTTTTGAGCCAGTGATGCCAACACCTCCTAACATAAAACCTATTGACTAATGGGTCTTCGTCAGAAAGCGTGATGAGAAAAAGAGATGGTAATCTCGCCTTATGGCGCAAGGCTTCACACAAAATGCCCTGGAATCGACTACGATGAGACATATTCTCTCTTAATGGATGTCATTGCACTCCACTACCCTGCCAGTTTGGTAGTTTCCAAATAACTGAACATGCAGCTTACAAATGTGGTCACTACGTATCTCTATAAGGATCTAGATACAGAATATACATGACGGTTCATGGTGAATTTCATTTACCCAAGTCAAGTGGCTCTAGACCACATAGTGCATTTACAAAGAGGTTGAAACGCTCACTAAAGTGACTACTTGATTGGGAAGGGATATGCCCACGTGTTTCCATAACAAGTTTCGGATTCTATCGTGGTTCATGTTGGACATGAGTTTCATTGGAAGCCCCTTAAAGAGTTAAGGGAAACCACTGAACACTTGAAACTCGAATTTGATATGAAGGATTTTGGGAGAACACGATTATGTCTCAGTTTGGAACTTGAGCATCGTGTTGATAAATGCTTAGATATTTTGACAAGGTCAAGCATTCAAGCACCCCCATGATCGTTTGTAGTCTTGATCCTGAAAAGGATCCTCTTCGTCTGAAGGATGATGGCGAAGATGTGCTAAAGGCGGAAGTGCCCTACATAAGTACAATAGACGCATTATTGTACTTAGCTCAATGCACAAGATCGGACATCTCATTTTCCATGAACTTGTGAGCTAGATATAGCTTTGCGCCAACACAACGCCATTAGATTGGGGTAAAAGATATATTTCGATACTTGAGATGTACGATTGATATGGGCTTGTTCTATCCCTACAGAGAGATGATGGATTCAGACCTATCACACACTAGGAACGCCGCCAACACTGGCCTGCGTCCTCTATCCTCATCCCAAAATAACATAAGTATTTTGGAAGGTTTTGCTGATCTTGGGTATCTCTAAAGGTCATTCCCAAACTGGTTAAGTGTTCACCATGGGTAAAGACCGTGATATCTTAGAGGTGTACAAAACAGACCCTAGTGGTTATATCTTCGAACAATGTAGAGATTATTGCTCTTCACGAAGTGGTTCATGAATGTATATGGATTGGATCCATAATTACCCATGTTCGAATAATTGTGGTTTGAAGCCTACCACAGATGAGTCTACGAGGATTTAGTATAATGCTGCTTGTTTTGAACAAATGAAGCAAGGCTACATCAAAAGCTACAACGATAAGCATAATTAGCAACAACAAACGCTTCTCAAGATCAAAGTGAACTAGGTTCGATTTGAGGACAGTGTGGCAGACTTGCTCACTAAGTCATTGCCTAAATTCCACTTTCGTGAAACATGTTGGTAGCATCTTTTGCGGAAGTTATCTGAACTCCCATGACCATTGTCATCAGGGGGAGATGCAGACATCAGGAGGAGATGTCTACATGTATGGTCTTGAAATGTGAAGGGTGTGTTGTGCTCTTTTTCCCCTTCGACCGAGGTTATTTTTGTCCCACAGGGTTTTTGTTACTCGGCAAGGTTTTTAATGAGGCAACGAGAGGAGCACCACGTTTGGTAGACACAAGAAGAAGTGTTCAAGTAAATCTAGAATATGTGTCTGGCCCAAACTCTAGGTTACTTGACCTAGTTGTAATAGGGTTTAGAATTATAGATATTCTTGGAGATATTTATAGATATCCGATTAATTGTACGATTATCTTTCCTTGTACAACTCTGATTCTATGTCTTGTAATTCTCTATACAAAGAGGCCCATATTATCAATGAAAGCACGACTCAATTCTCTCCCAATTTTAGTTTTTCTTAAACAATATATATATATATATATATATATATATGCAACGATAAAATAAACCTAAAAATGACACCATACTACTTCCTTATGTGGTATAGCCACTCCGACGATGTCCTTAAGCTACTTGTTAATTTCCAACAATTGACCTATAGTTTTTTTTTTTTTTTTTTATAAATAGAATATACCAATAGCATGCTCTGGTTCATAGATAAAGAATAGTACAGAAGTATTGAAACATTTATGCTCAAAGCAGTCTATGCTACATAAAAACACCTTACCTTGCAGGCAATCTAGTTTACCTAACTTCACACACTGAGCACATAATTGTGGTACGCTAAAGCTAAGCACTTCCACAAGACTCATAGAGACATTCTTACCAGCATAGACAATTGTGAACTGCACAACTAAACAACTATGGGCTCATTCCCTTTAAAAGGGTCAGAGCTCTTGACACACCCAAATAGCAAACTTGAGACCAAGTCCAAAAGCTCAGTCCTAGGCCCAAACCCAGGCAAAGATAAAACTAGCATAAGGACAATAGTGCGCCGCCTGCAGACTCCTCACCGTCACTGTCTCCGGCGGCCAATATTTCCAACCCATCACCCCTAGCTCAGTCTCTGCCCACCGACCAAGGAAACACCAAGGCCGGTCTGCTCACTTCGGCAACTGAAATCAGGGGCCCGATCCAGAATTCAAACAACCCAGAGAAATGGATCAAAGCACCACCACCTCTTGGACTGGGATCCGATATGAACACGATCGCTCCTATTCCATCAAGAAAACCTGTAGGTCAGTGGAGACTCCAAAAGTAACACCATTGCTTCACCACCATGCACGCTCTCCCCAACCTATTGAAACAAAATCCAGATCTGCAGATCCAACTCGATTACCAGCCGCTTCCCAGCAAGAAACCAGAACTGAGACCAGTGCCCTCTAGTCTTGGCTGACAGAGGCTTGCCACGCGCGCCGCTGCTTGAGAGATAAAAACTCTCTATGGTTTTGCTAGTTTTAACAATTGACCTATAGTTACAGCAAAGGAAAAAGAAAAGATACAAGAAAACATCTATTGTTTAAGGAAATCGTTGTAAATACTAGAGAACACACTAGGTTTGGCACTATCAGCTGGGGACCGTAGGGATATCCATATACCATGTCATGGGCCGGATTCACAACTCACCATGGTGGGGCCCATTGAGAGGGCCACCTCGGACATCCCAGCCCTGGGACCTGGCCAGTGCAGCCCATCCAATAAATCACAGAAGATTGATAACAGAGAAACTGCATCCCATATCGAGAGAATGAGGAACTCCTTCCCCAAGCTCGAGTATAAGGAGATTAGCACAATCACCTGTTGAGGGTAATAACTCCTTATCTACTATTTACTCCATTCACACATATATCTCACTCAAGCATCAGAGAGGCTTAAACCGTCCGGTATGGTTTACCCCTCTAATGTTTTGTTCTTGATACAAGATATCGGAGTTGGATCGGTACCCCATGTGGTATAGCATTCTGCGTGAGGTACCCGAGAAAACCACCAGAAACATTGGCGCGCCAGATAGGGGAACTGAATCATGACTGAGCCAGAAGAGACGGAAGGTAAGGGCAGAAGTGTTACCTAGGCATTGATATTCACTCCAGGCACCTTGTCGGCAGAGGTGCCAGGTGTCGAAGGGGAAACGCATGGTCTTGGATCTATGAACCGGGAGAATGCAGGTGACCGACCAGTTGGCCAGGACTAACCAACCCCAGTCTTGGAGTTGGAGTCGATGCGAGCAGAGATCGCGGCCTTCTGGGAACAAGCCAGGATCGATCGGGAACAACAGAGAATCGATAGCGAGACCAACCTCCTTTCACAACAAAGACTGCAAGAGCTAGAGGATGAGAACACTGCGCTTGCCCGGGCACTGGACCGAAGGCATCAGCATAACGAGGCACTCACCCAGGCCCTCGCTAGAGCATCCCAGACGATAGACTTAAGTGCTACCCAATTACGGGAGTAACCGGCGCTGTGCCAACCCCGGCTATGGGAGGCGGCCACCTGATCATCCGGGTACCAACAGAGCTGTACCCGGAAAGCCTGAGGCATATGCCACCCCCACCTTTGCCAACGCCGACTCAAAATGAGCCGCCAGTAACTAATCTGAACACGACGTTGCTCGTGCAACTGAGCAATTCCTTGCATGCCCTTCAAGCTAGGGTGGAGGCAGTAGAGAATAGGGACACCTGGAGACCCTTGACCACTTACGAGGACTGTCTGGGCCCCTTCACCTAGCAAGTCAGAGGTGCAGTTCGGTCGAACATATCAAAGCCGCTGACGATAGACTATACGGGAATTGGGAACCCATATCAACACCGGCAGGCTTTCCGATCACAAACAAGCGCCAAGGGATACACTGACGAGGTGTGTTGTAACATGTTCCAGGAAATGCTATCAGGGGAAGCTTTGAGTTGGTTCTACAAACTGCCGGCCGGTTCTGTAGGTAATTTCAAAGAGCTCACTGACAAGTTCGTAGCCCGATTCATCTTACGTACTGATGGGATACATACCCTGAAGGGGCTCCTGAAGGTTCAGTAAGGGGAAAATGAAACGTTGAAGTCATTCGTCAACCGATGGCAGGCGGCTACCGGTAAATGCCGGGACCTTAATAAGGAACTCGCTGAACTAGCCTTCAAGAGGGGGTTAAGGCCTCAAGAGTTTCTCTACGAGATTAACCATCACCCCCTCGCTAGCTACGATGAGCTGATGGCTACAGCCATCAGGCACACTCAAGCCGAATTCGAAACATATGGGGATAACGTCAGACCAGAGCGAAGGGCCTCCAACGCGGCCCCGGTGGTCAGGGATGAGCCACGGAAAAGGGAGTGGGTCCATGATCAGGATCGATCACCCCATAACTTGAGCAAGAGAAGTAGAGAGTCATCGTCCAGGTTTGGTGGCCATGTGACCGATCGGTCCCACCACTAGGAAAGGGCACAGCAGGGCCCGCGGACACCACCACCACCCCGGTACGAGGTATTTACTATACAAAATGCTTCATATGAAACAATTTGGAATGAGAACAAGGATGAGATACTTGGACCGCCACCTAGAAAGTTCCCGAAGAGCAAGCTTACCCAACAGGATACCGGAAGATTATGTACTTATCACCAGGATGTCGGGCACAATACTAACCTCTGCGTGGCTCTAAAGAATATGATCAAATCACTCATTTAGAAGGGTAAGCTTCAGCGGTACCTACCGGCTAAAGATATTGGAGCTATCGACATATACGGCCAGATTTTCACGATCCATGGTGGGGGCCCGAAGGATTTACCTCCCCAGAGGAGGAAGAGGGATTCCAGTTTAGGCCACCAGGAAGTTTTCAATTTTCATAAAGCCCTGCAATAGGACGGCGATGCTGGGTGGAAGTCAGTCACCTTCTTGCAGGAAGAGGTGGCTGATCTCAGAATGCCTCATGATGACCCCTTCTTGATCACGCTCCAAATGGACCACTATATTGTCTCCCGGGTACTCGTAGATACTGGAGCCTCCGTTAGTGTTATATTTCGTGACGCGTACAAAACCTTGAACAGGGGGCGGGCCAAACTGTCACAAGATAATAATCCCCTCATCAGCTTCTCAGGAGACATAGTTCAGCCCCTCGGATCGGATTATTTATCAATCACGGTAGGAGAAAGTCCAAACTGTTCAACCATTAAAATAGAGTTCATTGTGGTCGATTGTGCTTCATCCTACAACGCAATCCTGGGCCGTTCGACACTCTGGCGTTTAAAGACATTTATTGTAGGCCACATGCTCATGATGAAGGTGCCAACCCTAGTAGGAATAGAGACCATACGAGGTGATCAAGCTGCGGTAAGACAATGCTATTCTTTGACAGTAGCCCGAGGCAAGGGAAAGTTAGAAATTTTTCCAGTAGCCACCAACCCCCTCACAGACAGATACGAAGATCCCAGAGATGATCCAGACTCTGACGAAGAACAGTCCGGTGCCTTGGAGGACGTTGAGGAGGTGGTGTTATCTGAAGAGTTCCCGGACAGAATAGTCAAAATAGGTACCAAGCTGACCCCGGTTGTTAGGGAAAACCTGATCACGTTCCTCCGTGCTAATGCATCTGCTTTCGCCTGGTCATACTAGGATATGCCCGGTATACCAACCAACATAGCCATACACAACCTTAGGATCGATCCTTTTTCCGCATCGGTAAGACAGAAGCGCAGAGCCTTCACGAATGATAAGTACCGGGCCATCCAAGTTGAGGGTAGGAAATTGATGGCTATCAATTTTGTCAGGGAGGTGTCGTATCCCCGGTGGTTGGCCAATGTGGTCATGGTGCCAAAGAAATCGCCAGGATCCTGGCGAATGTGCGGAGATTACACAAATCTCAACCGGGCATGCCCTAAGGATAGCTTCCCCCTCCCACGAATTGACCAACTAATCGACTCCACTGCCGGGTACCGGTTACTCAATTTCATGGATGCGTTCAGCGAGTATACCAAATTTGAATGAACCCCCTCAGATGAGGAGCATACCGCTTTCACCATGGACAAGGGTCTCTACTGTTACCAGGTCATGCCTTTTGGATTAAAAAATGCAGTTGCCACTTATCAGCGACTCGTTAACTCCATGTTCGCAAAGGTCATCGGTACTTTGATGGAAGTATACGTAGGTGACATGCTGGTCAAAAACCTCACCGCCGAGGACCATGTAACTAACCTATCCATTGTCTTCGTCATCATATTACGCAACGGTATGCGACTTAATCCACAGAAATGCATTTTTGTGGTTAAAGTTAGGAAGTTCCTTGGGTACATTATCAGCCACCGGGGAATAGAGGCGAACCCAGAGAAGGTACAGGCTATATTGGATATGACATCACCCACCTACCGAAACGAGGTCCAGTCCCTTACCGGCAAGGTGGCTGCTTTGTCAAGATTCATCTCAAGACTCACGGACAAGTGTACTCCTTTCTTCAAGCTATTGAAATTCTAGCACGTTGAGTTAATAGCCTGGACCGCGGAGCACGAAGCGGCTTTCCTTGGCCTAAAGCAAGGACCAAAATATCGAGTTTCGAGGAAATATGGATGGTCCCGAAAACGGAAATTTCGACGGAAATATCGAGGATATATCGATTTCGGTAAATAATCAAGAAAAATGATGGAAATTTGAAGAAAAACATGGAAATTTTAAGTGAAACTTTTAGAAATGTTTATTTTATCAATTGTCTACTATATATAGAAAGAAAACCTTGAATAAACCTTGTTATAAAGTAATTTGTAATAATTTAATATGAAACGGCAAATGCTGAATCGCTGATAACTCTGAAATTTTTTGAAATAAACATCTATTTTTTTTTTTTTTTTATGGCTGGAAACTCAATGGGAGACTAGGCCATCACGCCTTATATACATTTTTTGTACATATCATACATTAAACCTTGAATTACATGAGTAACTTAGAACTACGTAAAAGACCTATAAGGTACAAGGTATGAAGATTATTTGGTGCAAGGTATGAAGATTATTTTGAACTATTTATAGAAGTTATAATTTGAAATGTTGTTATAAAATTTTTGAACATTTAGTAAAAAAAAAATTCAATATAGTAATTAAGTGTTTCAACTTAGTTATTGATTGGACGTGTATATAAGTTTTCAGATTCTTAGGCAAATGAATATATATTAGAATGTTGTGATTAATACGTAAATGTATGTGCAGCAGAGTTAGCAAACCCTCTCAAAAGGTAGTGGGATGACTAAGGTTCGATCCTTGGTGTTGTTGTTGGTTTTTTGGATTGAATTTTATGCCAACTGGTGTTGGGCCCAAGGCGATTGACTTTTTTTTTTTTTTGAGAAGCACGGAGATTGACTTTGCATGTGAGAATTGTTGGTGGAGATGAAATGTATGGGAAAATTTCGAGAAATATCGGAAATATCGGGAAATATCGAAAATTTTGGAGAAATATCGGGAAATATCGAAAATTTCGGCCGAAATTATCATGGTATGCTACGGATATATCGGGCCTTAAAAAAAATGAAATTTTCGGCGAAATTTCGCCGATTTTTTCGATTTTTCAGTCCTTGGCTTAAAGGCATATCTGGCAGCAGTACCTCTGTTGTCCAAACCTGTGCCCGGAGAAATGCTTTACATATACCTCGTGGCATCTTCTACAACAGTAAGCTCAGCTTTGATCAGACGAGACTCCGATTGCGAGTACCCGGTGTACTATGCTAGAAAAGGTTGCACTGGCACAGAGCACAGGTACCCAGACATAGAGAAGGTAGCCTTGGCCCTCCTTGTATCGGCCAGGAAGCTCAGACACTACTTCCAGGCACACTCTATCACTGTTTTCACTAACCATCCATTAAGACAGGTTCTGCAGAATTAAATGGGCCATTGAAATAGGAGAATTTGACATCCAGTATAAGCCCGGGACGGCTATTAAGGGCCAGGGAGCAGCAAATTTCATTTATGAACTTATCCCCCTCATGACCCACATACGGGAACACCCGAACCACCAACCCCGACCCCACAACCACCAAGCACTTGGGGGTTGTACATTGACGGCGCCTCTAACAAAAGAACAAGTGGAGCCGGTATCTTACTGATTAGCCCGAAAGATCAAGTTTACGAGTATGCCCTGAAGTTACCCTTCAAGGCATCCAACAATGCAGTAGAGTACGAGGCACTCATAGCCCTGAAGTTACCCTTCAAGGTTACCTGCTACTTGACGCATTTCGGTGTGTGGAGGTATGATGCACCATATCGCCGGTACCTTTTTAGCTACTCAACGCATTTTGGTGTGTAGAGGTATGATGCACCATATCGCTGGTACCTTTTTTAGTTTCTTGAACAAGGTCGGTGACGGAAGTTGCTACAAACAACTGTGTAAAACTTCATACGGATATCAATGGCCTTTTTACATTCCTCAATTCACACTGACATTGTGTGTATAAACAAAAAAAAAATACAAACTGATATCTGTGTGAGATGCAAACATGTCCCATCCATATGTCAATCAAATATTCACATGGATGTTTGTGAGATAGTAGCAATTTCAATAGATAACTGTGTAAAATTTCATACAGATATCAGTGCATTTTTCATATTCACACGGACGACAATGTGAAAACTTGTTGTAACCGATATCTGTATGAATGAAAATTAGTTTGCAAATTATAATTTGTTATTGTTGACAAATGTTTGTGTATAAATAACTACACAAATATCAGTATAAATTAAATACTTGGTACATAGAGACATTTGTGAAAAAATAAACTCACACTTATTTAAGTGATAAAATGTATAAGCATGTGCTTGTGTAGGACCCAGTCATTCAATTCTCATGGATATATGTATATAAATTAAAACCTGTTGATTTTTAATCAGTGTGAGAGTCAATGTGTTTAAAATATGTGTGTTGCTAATTTTGCCAGCAGTGGTGGGAACCCCAAAAGAATTTCTACTTCATCAGGCTCAAGTGGGGCCACCTTTTTCTTTTCTACCCAAACAAGATTCCACTTGCGGCATTCATAAAGAACATAGCGACATACACTTTCAGGTGGGATTTCATCTTCGTCAGTCTTTAAGAGCTTTCATGATCCTCTTAGTAATTGTTGCACTAGGAATGCAAGTCTGCAAGCAATTTAGCTTTGTCCGATCATCCCAAGTAGGCCATCACCTCTTTGTCATGGAAAATGCATCAAATATAGTTTGTGGTGGAAGGGGAATGAGAGGAAATTTGTTTTTGATTGGAAGATTCTAAACATAGTGATGTAGGATGAGATTTCAGCCAATTTTAACAAATAATCTCAAAAAGAAAGAAGCGTCTATACATTGAGAAGAATGATTTGAATATTGGAAATTGGTATTCAAATAGGCTTCTTAATGATGAAATTAATCATAAATTACTTTTTTGGATATATCGGGATTCTCGAGAAAAATCTTGATTGGGATTCCAAGCATAATATTATTTAGTATCTAGGCTTCTATTTTCAATTTTTATTTAATCAGGTTTAATTAGGTTTCCTAGTTTTAGTCTACAATAAATTGTTCTTTATGTTTTCTAGTTGTATTAGGTTTATGCTATGTGCCCTATATAAGACACATCTTAGATTGTAATTTTCATTCAAGTTATCAATAAAAAAACCAAATATTAGAGAAGTTTCTCTATGTTTCTTACGGCTTTGCCCTTAATTGCTAGTGGATTCTAGCTCATCTCATATGGCTTTCGACGCTTGACGGAGCCTTTTACTATCTTGTTCACACTTCCCGCATCATTTGGTATCAGAGCGGGTATCACCCGCTCCTTAGCAGACGACGATCCAAGGGAGAAGTTCACTACCGCTAACCTTAACGACGCTGGTAGTAGAGTATCTGTCAAAGAAAGTTTCATTGAAGAGGAACATACCGAGGGATTTGCCCCTAGGACGACCTCATCAATCCAAAAAAAAAAAAACTTGGAACATTGGATATTCATAATGCCGGATTACAACGACTTCCGAACAAATTGTATCATCAAAGACAAACTATACTCGGTAATACTTGACTGTGGTCTATGAGAGAACTTTGTAGCAAAGAAAGTTGTGGATTATTTTCAATTATCAACAGTGAAGCTGAGGGATCCATACTGGATTCCATTTGGAGAGGATGAATATGCACAAGTAATAGAGGTTTGTAAAGTTCCTGTCTCTATGAGAAAATTTTATAAAGAAGAGATTACTTGTCATGTGATTGACATGGATGACACTAATGTGCTTTTTGGAAGGCCATGGCATGAAAGCGTCAAAGGTGGTTATTGCAAAGATAACACATATTTATTTAGGTGGGAGTTGCACAAAATTAAAATCAAGTGTGGAAGGAAGAACATCAAGAATGACTATCCTGAGGTGTGTGAAAAGGAACATGAAGAAGCTACTTTGAAGATTGAAGAGAAACTCATTAAGGATAAGGAAGCTGATTCATTCATCACATCGATATCCATGTCATGCATGCCTAGTTGTGTTCAAGCTCAACCAATGCCCATTCCTTTTCAAGTGGAGGAGTTCAAGTTTCAAGATACTTATTCTAAACTTGTCTACAGTATTGGATTCATGGTGATACCTTTTAATTTCGAGAATATTGAAGTTGATGGCTTATCATGTTTTATTCCTACTAATGATCAAGCTGTATTCAAGAGGAACTCGAGGTCGAGTTCTTTTCAAGTAGAGGAGACTGATGTAGGATGAGATTTCAGCCAATTTTAACAAAAAATCTCGAAAAGAAAGAAGCGTCTCTACATTAAGAAGAATGATTTGAATATTGAAAATTGGTATTCAAATAGGCTTCTTAATGATGAAATTAATCATAAATTGCACTTTTGGATATATCGGGATTCTCGAGAAAAATCTTGATTGGGATTCCAAACGTAATATTATTTAGTATTTAGGATTCTATTTTTGATTTTTATTTAATCATTTTAATTAGGTTTCCTAGTTTTAGGCCCCGTTTGGGCATGTGTTTTGACTGATATAACTGCTTTTATTTAACATCTTTCTAATATCTAGTGTTTGATTAAATGATAAAAAACCACGTAATGAAAAATAAAGGGATATCCGACCGCGATTTAGAGGCAGCCCCTTAGTTGCTTTCTAAAAACCGGGTTTTATGACCGCATGCGGAACAACTCTGACTTTAATGAAAGTTTTTACATGACAATAATGCGCTCGTTTCTGTAGCCTTTTGTCCTCTCCATCAAACGACCTCAAACCTACTCTTCTCCAGTTCTCCTCACTATGAACCCTCCGGGCTCTCCCTATCTTTCCTCATCGCTGTTCTTCCCTTGATTAGAATCCCTTTGGTTGTTTCTGCGTTCTTCAATTCAAACCCTTATTTTCTTCAGTTAATAACCTATGAAGTGTGACTTTGTGAACTCCCCTTTATCCATTCATCTTCTTCCTTCTTGCGCAATTTTCCATCACTGTTGGAGGTTTTGTTTTCTGGGTTTCTTAGATAAGGCTACCCATATTTCCTGGTTTCCCAATTTTTCTTATTTCATGTTTGTTTTTAAAACAATTTCTTGACTTCTTAGTTTGAGTCTGCTCTTGATTGTATGATTGTTATAATTTTGATAACTCCATTTCAATTCTTCAATTGGGGTTTTACGATGAGATTATCTATTTTTGTTTTGGGGTCTAGTCAGGTTGCTCATGTTTCTGCCATTGGTGAGGAGTCCAATGAGGAATTATTGGTTTTGGAAAGAAGAAGATCAGGCCAGTGAAAAGAATATGAACAGAAAAGTGATATAATGCATAAAAGTTTTGATATATTTTTTTTTTGATCAAGAAGAAACTTCATTAATAATGAACTGGATACAATGAGTTTTGGCATCATCTCATACACAGAAATGGCCACTGGACTTCACACTGGAACTCCAAAATGACAGACTAACGGGGCCAACAAGGCCCCGACTCAACTATAGACTTAACTTGCACTACAACAAAAGGCAAAGACAAACTGTATGACAGACAAAAGCGCAGAAACAGTGAATCCTTGACATCTCACCTCTCGTCCAGCCAGTAAGAACTCTAAACTAGACAACTTACTTGTGTCGACATGAAACTCACCCACCAGAGTCCTCCTGACCAGCGTTTGATCGACCAAGCCAACACTCATTGTGACCTAAACCCGACCAAAAAGGTTACCAGACAATCAGACCTGGGACTAAAAAACTCAACACCATCACCACCCTCTTGTCAACACCATCCATCCACCACTGCTCCAAATCGCTATCGCCTTCGACCCAATCTTAGACAGGAAGGACCCACTAGAAGGCCAAGGATGATTGTCAATAGCTAGACATTTTGGCCACCACTGCTGACCCAACTCCAGAACAGGAACGACCTCTCGACCGGCGAAGAGAAGATTGTCTATACCAAAACTTGCAGTGCGACCCAACAGCTAAAACTAAAAAAACCTACAAAAGACTTATTGAAGAAAACCAAATAAAGAACCAAACACCGAAAACTCTCAGCTGGCCTCCACACCCACCACCACCGCCATTGCCGATTGACCCCCAACAGCCCTCTGCCATCAGAATCGCCTGACCAACACCCTCCACCCTCTGCCACCAAGACCACCCCAGGCCTTTCCCAAATCGGGTCCATCCCATATCAAACCACCCCATCAGAATGGACCCAAACCGATCGGGACCAACCCAGGCCATCACCACAACTCCCCCAAACAGCCACCCCCACTCCCCGATCGGCCGAAGGAACATTGACTGAGGATCCGGCATACTGCAGACCCGCACGGGTTCACCAAGCAAGGTTGGATCGGAGACGAACTTCGAGGAAAATCTCCAAAACGGCAAGGAAAAGCAAACAAGCAAAAAGGAAAAGAAAACAAGATCAAGAACGAGTACCCTCCCTCCTCTCCAGCTGGAGATCCCAATCAAATTGATCGAGATCTTGCCAGAGAGGGGGAGGAAGGGGGGGAACTGGTTTCGGGGGGTTTGTTTAGAGAGAGAGGAAAAAGTTAAAGTTTTGATATTGAATTGAAGAGAAACAAATTGGTCTTCCTCTTTTTTTTTTTTTTTTTCTATTTTTTTTCTGGCAAAAGCAAACGAAAGTTTTCATAATGGTTCTGCAAATTGTTAAATATTTTGTTCAAAAACACCATATCCATTTCGGTCATTGTACCAAGTTAAAATAATTTTGTGTGAAATCTATCAAACGCCTTACATTGCTTTTTGTTAAGATATAATTTTTGTCAATACGGTTAACCAAACACTTAGAAGAGTTTTTTTACAGCCGATTATTTTCACAGCTAAGCTTTTTTCTAACTGAGTTTTCTAACAGTAATATCAAACTAAGCCTTAGTCTACAATAAATTGTTCTTTATGTTTTCTAGTTGTATTAGGTTTATGCTATGTGCCCTATATAAAGCATCTCTTATATTGTAATTTTCATTCAAGTTATCAATAAAAAAACCAAATATTAGAGAAGTTTCTCTATGTTTCTTACAGCTTTGCCCATAATTGCTAGTGAATTCTAGCTCATCTCATATGACTTTTGACACTTGACTGAGCCTTTTACTATCGTGAAGTAACGGGGTTTACAAGTAATAAACCCTAAAAAGATAAATCTGGAATCCACCAAAGAATTTGAGAAAAATCTCTCATGTTATTAAATTCGCGATCGATATCGATAAACTGATCTTAATACATAGCATGATGGTGCTTATATAGGCATCCAAGTCATAACCTTATCATAATCATAACCTAACAATAAATCCTAAAGAATCCAAATTAAAAAGGAAATTAAAAACCTAAATAAAAAGAATCCTAAAACAAATGTAAGACAAGCCTAAAAATATTAAATCCCGAAACGGATTATTAAAACGACATATTTAGGCCTAAATCTGTTAGGGCTCAGTAAAGTGAGTCTTGAAGATCTTGTCGTTCCCATTCTGGAAATGTATCATGCGTCTCAAACGAACATTCTGGCCAAAAGTTGATCCCAATCTGATTCACAATTAATACCAGACTTTTCGCACGAGAAGTCTGAAAAGTCCAAAACTAAATTTTCTTGGATATTGCAGCGGCTAGTAACCTCATTGTGCTTGAATTACCTATTTTCCAATCAATCTTCTTGATTCCACGCCGCTTCTTTATTTTTCTAGTTTCCCGGCCAAAGCAACCCATTCTCGTCCTACATCACATAGCCCCTTTTTCTTACAGCAGCACAAAAATACTTCGAATCAACAAACTCAGGCACAAAAAGCGAGATATTGTGCTCCAAACTCCTTTTGGAGTCAATGCCACATTGCACATTCTCATAACAAAAGTAAGGAAGTTATGTGACAGAGATACCGTATTTGACACCTTTTTTTTTAATTTTATTTTATATGATTTGTCTATTATTCTTAGTTATATTTTACTTTTAAGTAGTTATATTTAAAGAAGAAAATAAAATAATATTTCAAGTGTCATGTGAATGCCTCATTTCAGTTGTTCGCCTCAAGCCTCCCAAAAGTAAGGGCCGGCCCTACGGTAAAAACTCTGTGGGAAATGGTGGACTGATTTCTAGAACACAAAACAGAGGGCGCTTAAGAGTAAGAGGACAGAGTTTAAAGCCTAAATGGTAGGAGCACGCTTTAACATAGACACAGAACCACGCGCTATATCAATGTTACATGCGCTCTTTTTATTTTTGAAGGAGGGCCGGTGCGGCTGCCCTCAAGCCTTGATTAATGAAACCATGTAATACAAGGGGGGGACAAAGAGCCTAAATCCCGTATTACAATATGTAATGTATTCTAATATGCACCAGTTAGCAAAAAGTGCACGTCTGACAACTCTATTTGCTTTGACAAAGTGGGGACATAATGGAAAGTTAACTCTACCACGGAGAAACATCATAACAAATAGCATAGCTTTTCTACTATGTTGCTGCATGGAATCTACTCCGACGATACTCTGTTTCATCCTGTCACTACGAGGTTGCGATAATTTAACAAAGCAAGAAACTCCCCGCCTAACTAGGGCAATCAAGACATGCAAGGTGCCAGTACCGGGACAACGCCCACATCTCCTTATTGAAAACGGTAAATAATCAATTACTAACAAAACAAAGTAATTAAAAGCAATAAGCATAACTGCCCAAATTGGGCCCAATTCCTGAACCCAGACTTCAAATGATGGATATAGTTAAGAGAAAATGTAAGTTGGATTAATAACATGAATACAATATCATGAATTTAATCGGTAACCACAAAAGTTTTCATTTCGAACATATAATTATAAAAATTTATATGTTTTATCTATTTCTATTTCTTACACTTGTAGCATAGAGACTCATCGAGCATTTCTTTTAACATCAGATTTATTATGTTTTTCTTTTACAATATCTCTTGAATTCTTCAATATTATGTAGAACATAATTGAAAAAAGAACAAAACAAAACCGAAACGAAAAGTACGTACATCTCTTCAAAATACGACATTACATCCAAACAGAACTTCATGCAAATTGGTGAGGAAGATGTTAAGCAATACACGTATTATGTCCAGCAAAAAGATGTCAAACATATATGCATAGACGAGACCATGTCGCAGGTAACTTCTATAAACTTCTAGCAGTTAATTCCACCTTCAAGCTAACTTTAGTTAAAACCAACATCAAACTAATTCAAGTTTCATTAGTGAAAGCGTAAAGAGGAAAGTAAGGTGATCAAGTCCACATGCATTTACACTTCTCGAGGAAAGTTCTGGTAACCTTTGTATACATGTACTGCCTCGACCCTCGCTATCTATATCAAATGGAATACTTTGAACCTGCAGAGAGCGTGAAGAAAAGATTGTACAATCAACCTGACATGTTAAAGTCCTTTTTGCCAGAAAGATAGACCACTACAATGTAATCCAGATTTACCGATGAAATTTTTTTGTGAGGAAAAATATATGAACAGGCAAAGGGACATCCTTTAGAATTTCTCACTGCAATATCTTCATGATACACACTGAACATCAATTTTGTACTGAGAGCAACAATGCACGAGAGTTAATTAAGAAAGCCAGTACAAAAAAATTCTATCTATTTTCCCTGAGCCTGCTATTTTAGATGGACCAGAGACATTTTATTCAGAAAAATCCAATGCCATTGGTTTTTCAGATCCAGGCAGTAGGTGCAATCAATGCATTCTTATGGACTATAGAATCGATGGCTAATGGCAACATAAGATGGCACAACTTTGTACCAGCAAATTGCAAAAAAATGTGTCCAATGGTACAAGGATGGACTTCTAAAGAAAACTTAGCATCCGTACATATTGCTGGTTTACTGTATCAAAAACAGAGCCGTCTCAATAGTTTTGGAGGTTTTGTGCGAGATAGAAAATATGACCCTCTTCATGCAATTATACATGAATATATCATCAAAAAATTTTGTTATATACAAACACATTAATAAAAAATTAAGGGGAAATTACTTGTCACTCATTGTATTTTTCTCATAAAAACAGTTCAGTCTCTCACCTTTTAAATTAAACAGTTTAGTCCTTATTCTCACTAGTTTTCACACAACAGGTCCAAAATAACCATTTTACCCTTCATTTTTTTTTCTCTTTTTTTAATTCTGTTTGGCTCCAGTTTTGTTGCAGCTGGTCAACAGTCTCTTTTCTTGCGCGGGCGTGCCAGCACCGATAGGGTGCGGTCATCGGGGTGTCCCTTGACCTGACTTCTTTCAAGCGATTGTGGACGAGGAGAGCACCAACCTCGTCGTGGGATTCTTTGTGCCTCGTGGCGAGGACTTTTGCTGAGCTTCTTCAAAATCACAATCGATACTCGATGTTGTAGATCGAGTAGAGCGAGAACTACTAAGAAGTGAGGAGAACTTGCTAAAGCGGGCTGGAAGGTTTGGTGGCACTAACAGTCGGTTCTTGAGGAGACTAGGACTGGAGTGTGACTACCGGTAAGAGAAGGAGAGGGTTGCTCTAGAGAGGCTTGGATAATCTTAGAGATTGTTGTTGTGAATTGTCTGTTGAAGTGTTTCATTGTAACCTCTATTTATAGGCTACCACGCCAAAGTGTTTAGCATTAAACAAATGATAGTGGAGCATTAATTGGAGATAAGAAATGATGAATTTTGGAGATAAGGAAGCATAATTGGAGATAAAGAATGATGAATTTCGGAGATAAGGAGATAAGGAGGCATAATTGGAGATAAGGAATGATGAATTTTGGAGATAAGGAAGCACTTTCGGCTCCTTTATTCCTTCAATTATATCTCCATCAAGAATTCATATTTTGACCGTGACTTCTTCATAGAAAATGTTCCACTATGAGTGTAGATCATCTTGGTAAAATTTCAGAGCTTTTGATATAGTGGTTGGGCCGAAAACGCTGCTCGACCTCTTACAGGTCCAGTTTTCCAGTTTTGCTTATGCAGAAAATTAGACTGATTGTTTCTCGGCCTTCCACTCAAAAATAGCTCTGGCACTCTTCATAAGAAATGATCCTTGGGCTTTCTAGATTTAATCTAGAAAGTTTTAGCTTATTTGGTTTTTTTTTGGTTAGTCTGCCGCCCCTCATTCCTTGTTAGCTTGGTTTCTCCTTGCCGAAGTAGGAAAATGTGCTAAAGTTGACTTTTCATGCTTCCATGCTTCCATAGTGGGCTTTATTTAGCCTCTAAATATATATTTCGAACTTGTCGACAATATATAGCTTGAGCCACTGACATTGGCTCAATTTCTCCAAGACGTGCTTTGTCAGGCCAAAATGCTCATTTTGGGTCCAAACCTTGCCCACCAGACCTCGAAGTCAAGGGTCTTTGTCTTGACTGAAGAGGTCTTGAATCAGCACTGCTTTTATAATGTCGTTGCTCCAAAGCCACTTGTATTGGCTTTGTTTGATATTACTTGACTGTTTCCATATAGGCCTCTAAATAGGCCATAAAGCTTGAATGCCACTACTGAATTGCCTTTATCATGAACTGACGCTTCCTTTGCCAACTTTATTGCCCCCCATGGATCTGGCGAAACTTGGGCAGGTTGTAGGAGATCAGAACTTTAGCGTGCCCCCCATGCGAAGGAGACTGCTTTTAATCGCGAATGAGGATCGTTCTCTTCCTTGGTGGTAGCTTCGCCATGTGTATAGCAACAAGTATCTGCCTTGTTCACTGGCTCTCTGTTGATTTTCTCAAATGTAGGTGTTGGAGCCGCTTTCCTGGCTAGATCAAGGCCTACAGTACTTGGCAAAATAAGATGAAAAATAGCAAACTGTTTGCTGTCATTTAATCCTTCGCGAGTCTTATGCCGAAGAGGATGATTGGATCATGGCTATCGACATCATGACGTGTAACCAAGTGAAACCACCATATTTTCTGCACCTTTAGCATCTAAAATCGCATCGGTTTTAATCATGTTTTATTTAAAAAACATCAGGCCACTATGCTGGCCCTACGGTGGTAGGAAAATGTGGAATATCTTCATTGTCGCTTTAGATGCGATTCTCAAGATGGAATAATGACTCATTAATTATCAACTAGGGCCACTCACTGGCCCAGTTAATAAATTAATCTCCAAAAATATCTGAGCTATAAATCAATGTGTAATGGAGAAGTATCTTCACTGTCGCCTTAGATGCGATTCTCAAGATGGAATAATGACTCATTAATTATCAATTAGGGCTACTCACTGGCCCAACTAATAAATTAATCTCCAAAAATATTTGAGCTATAAATCAAGGTGTAATGGAGAAGTGTTCCTTGCGACCTAGAAATGGCATCTAAGAAACCATTAGTTATCGATCAGGCAGATGAAATCACTGAGAAAGCCGCATTCACCTGGCGGACTAACATGAGTATTTGATGTAGAAGTCAGACTGGAGAGGAGAGAAGTCGGCTGATGGGCTTTGGTGGCGGTGATAGTCAAGCGAGTCTGGGTCCCACACCTCGCGATCATTTGCCAGATAATGCTATGGCCTATTATGGGCTTCCTATCCGCCGTCCCATAGCGGCTCTTTGGCAGGTGCCTGGTGATTTTAGCAGTTGGGGACCAAGGAGGAAAGTGGGCTTCTGGCCTACCATTGCTCCCGAGGAAAAGGTTTGGTATCAGGAGGTCCGAGCGAGAGATTTGGCCCGATGGGATGCAGTGGGTATCACCCAAACCATCAATCTATGCTTTTGTCTTCCCCATAATACTAGCCCTGCACCGCTAGCCGCCGCTCTTTGCTTCTGGAACACCTCCAGCAATACATTTGATTTCCAGTTTGGGCAGATGAGCATAACTCTGTTAGATGTTCTTACCATTACGGGGTTGCCTATTGACTTTGACCCCTATGTGCATGGTCAGTTTGATGGCATTCAATTTTCTTTGAGAATGGATATGGCTGGTCGAGGGCATCATAGCAAATCCTATCCATCCTAGCGCGACTATTACTACACCCAGCATCGCATTCCTGGAATTCTAGCTTTGCAAATTTATCTTTTGCACTTCTTCCAACAAACCTACTGGGCCTTGGAATTCTCTGGCCACTGCTCTCTACAATGGTATTTGCGTTGGCCTTGGGCAACCTGTATTGGATGCGTTATATCGCTCCCTTTATAGAGCCGTAATGCGCCCCTTTGATACCGACATTAGTGGCCTTTCTGGATCCTTGCCTTTTGGCTGCAGATTTATTTCCCTCGTTTTCGTCGCGATGATATTCCAAAGGAACCTCCAGTCGATTCCCTTTTGGGGAACTGGCTTTGCCACAACGTAAGGTATCACTCAAAATCAGAGAAAAGCATCAAAAATTAGCCCAACTGCATCACTGCAAGCTGAGCTAAAAGAGCATCTGAAGTTGATTAGCAGGATTGCAGAGCATATTGCAATCCCCAAAGAGCAGAAGTTGAAGCAGAAGCAAATCTGGATTAAAAAAGGTTCAAATAATCATTTTTCTACTCATACGGATAATCTTGATAATATTTTTGAGCTTGTTTTCATTCCTACTGAACATAAATTGGTTAATTCGTTTAGTAGGCCATTAGACAGAACTCAATTTGAATCACTTAGAAGCACCGTTGGTGGATGCTCTAAGTATTGATACTTTCACTTCGCTTGATCCATTTTGCATGCATTCATGTTGTATGTCTTCATGATAGTATAGGTGCATTTTCTTTACGTTTCTGCATTGTTAGGTTCAGTTTCTGGAAATTCAGGATTGAAATGATGGTTTGTATCCCCGAGTGTCTGACAGATTATTTTGAACTTAGATTGACAAGGGCCGTACTCTTTTCTTTAAATATGTGTGCAATAAGGTGCCTAGCACGTTTTGAATCTATTCTTACATCAGTTTGTATTTGTGAGCTTGAACAACATATTCTCTACAATCTTGATTCCTCACATGCACACATAATCCAAGTGGTGGTAAGTCATAAGTGTTGATTGGCTTGTTCTCAATACTCATGTACGAAATTATTCCGTATGTTTGTTGCTCCTTGATAAAAAAAAAATTAAAAAAAAAATTATTGGTTTATGGAGCATGACCAGGCTATTCCCAAAGTAAACAAGCCTCGGTTGTGACGAACAATATGAGAATTGGGAAGAAACAGGAATGGTTTGGTCACCCCGGAGGATTGTGAGACTATTGACTTAAGTAGATGTGCTCTGTAGGGTGTCCTTGTTACATCTAGTACCCTAAAGTCGTCTGACTTGGGAGCTGCTGGCATAATACTCGTTACATGGGTCGTAGTTTTCTTAACAAAAAAAAAAAAATTAGTTATGTTGTGTGAAAGGCTTGCTCAACAACTAGAAGTACTGTCGCCGATTTTCAACGGGGTTGAAGGTTTGCTCCGGGGAGGCTTGGTAATCTGTGCGATTAGTTGAATTGAGAGAGTTGTTCTTTCTTTATCCTTGAAACCTGGTATTTATACCTTAGGATTTCGACTGTTCCTTGCCATAGAATGACTATTGATTGAAGTTTCCTATTCAATCTCTGCTACTAGACTCCTATAAGGGCTCGTTTCCCTTATCAATTTTGGAATGACAGAAGTTGTAACCCAAACCCAAGTAGACTCTAGTTTTGGGCCGCAGGTATCGGCCTGTTATGCTAAACCCACTAAGGATCTTGCCAAAAATACTTTTGGGCTCAAACATTGCCCCCCAGGCCCTGAAATCAGGCCCTCAAAAATGTAACTGATTGAAGGGGACTCAAACGACATGCCTATTAATCGAAACGATGTGATTAATGAGGATCGCGTCCATTGGCTTGCAAAACGTCTTTTTGACGCATCGTTTCCCTCACAAAATTTCTTATTTAAACCCGCAACCATTCCCAACCTATCACATCAGAAACCCTGCCAGTCTCCTAAACCCAGAAAACCTTCTTTCCTAACCATCTTCCTCATCGCAACCTAAAAATGGCCCCTGAAAAGAAGATAATTATCGACCAGAAAGAAGAACTTAATGAGAACGCCGCCCATACTTAGGGAACTGGCATCGGCGCTCGCTGTCTTATCCATACCAGTGTCCAAAGACCTCTGCTTCTCAGACTCCCACATCGCCATGCCGGACTGGGCCCAACGCCATGAGATTCCATCCTCTACGGCCTTCCTATCCGTCGACCCATTCCAGTCCTCCGAAGGACTCCTGGTGATTTCAGTAGCTGGGGCGCTCAACAACAAAGAGCCAAAATAGGGTGGTACTGGCCATCCCACATTACCACGGCGGAGCTTTCCTGGTATCGCGAAGTGCAATCGCGAGATCTGGCCCATTGGAACGCTGCAGGTATCACCCATACTATCGATATGTGCTTTCGCCTCCCGTGCTGTGGCAATCGCTCTCCGCTTGCTGCCTTTCTTTGTTTTTGGAATACTGCCACCAACACCTTTGATTTTCGATTTGGTCAAATGAGCGTCACGCTATTGGACATCCTCACTATTACTGGCTAACCCATCGATGGCAAGCCCTATGTGCATGGACAATTCGACTCTACCACCTTTACTTCGACCATGGCCCAAACCGGTCGCAACGCCCATAGCAGCTCATATCCGCGGTGGTTGTCCTATTATCGCAGAGAACACAATGCGACTGGGGGAATTGTTTTCCTTGAGTATTGGCACTGCAAATTCATCTTCTGTACCTCCACCAACAAGCCCACTGGTCATTGGACTTCCTTGGCAACAGCCCTCTACAACGACCGCCGCGTTGGACTCGGCCAATCAGTGTCAGGCGCTCTCTACCACCTGCTATACCAAGCCACCATGCATCATTTTGAGATTAGCATTTCTGGCCCTTTCTGAATCCTCGACTTCTGGATCCAAACTTATTTTCCGTACTTCCGCCGCGACGATATTCCATCGCTTCCTCCCACTGATCAGCTTTTGGGCGAGTGGCTCAGCCGCGAGGCAAGGTACACATCCCCTCCTTATTGCGAGTGTGCTCATATTTGTACCTTCTGCACGAAATGCCCTACTGCGACTTGGTGCTTGGAAGAAGATTCCCGCCTCCACTCAAAAATGGGTTTCTCCCTGAACACCCGCAATATGATGATCGCGAGCGCTTGACTTTTCGCAGCGCGATTTCCTGTTCAGATATTAGATTTGCCGCTGAGGAGCTTAGTTACGAACTTTACGCGCCTAATCATTTTGCTCGCCAGCTTGGCCTGATCCAGTTAGTACCATTCCCCCTCTACGACGGCTGAAATTATAACACCTCTTGGCGCAGAATTGGCCCTCCATCAGGACCTTCGCCAGCCCAAAGCATGCTCACGCTGGTCGATCTTCCTAATTGGGCTAACGAAATCGCTCCCGTTGATGGGACCGCTGAAGAATCTGTGCAATGGTGGACAAAAGTTTCCGTCAACTGCTGGAGGCAAAGGGATGATGAGCTCTTTGCGACTATCTTTCAGGAACTGAGGCACCCTTATGATGCAGATACTGAATTGCTCGCTCAATTTCCTGAAGATGGAGCACAATCTCCGCCACCTGAACCTACTCCGCGACCCGCGCGAGCCTCGCATCCTGCTCAAGATGGAATTGTAATCCACGAGCCCTCTCAAGAGGTAATTCCTTTTTTGGCAGATTGAACACTCCTTTTCTTATCACTTTTCTCCCTCTAACTCGGATAGCAACAGGGACGTATACCAATTTCAAGCACTGCTGTTCCGGCCACTGATCAGGCGGCTAGACAAAAATAGAAAGCGATCGCGCCGCCGCCTGAAGTCGTTGAGGACTCCTCTGATGATGAAGACCCACAAACAGTAAGGCACTCTTTTATCACTTCATGCTGCAATGCTTGCTTTCTTCCATAGTTTTTCTTGAGCCCTGTCTTTTTCTTAGATTGCCGCCATTCGGTCTCGCAAACGCAGTCGCGCTAACCCTCGAACTGACCCATGGGAAGAAGATGAACCACTCGTTGATCTCCTGGTAACATGCACTCAATGCATATATTGATATCTTCTTTTCATTATTATGCGACCTCATAATGCTTTCCCTTTTGCAGGTTCCTCATAGGTCTTCAAGACCAGCTGGGGAAGGATCCTCATCCGCCCCAGTTGGAGGAGACGTCTCTGTTTCAAACTCCCAAGCGCTCCCTGTTGCAGCGATTCCTCCACATCCTGTCAACACTTCGAGTGGCTCGCAACTAGCATTGGTCCCGGTCTAGATCCTAGACGATAGCTCGCCGGAGGTTGAAGAAAGATTGCTAACACCAGATGCATCCCGTGAGCAGCTAACTGCCATGCCTATCCTAGAACAAGTAGCGCCTGACTCAATTCTAGACACTGTTGAAGCTACCCCGGCACAAATAGTACTAGAAAATCCCCGCGAGCCACCTGCTCATGAGGTATGCTTCTCCGTAACTATTTGCCTTTTAAATTTCCACTTGGTCATCTCATAAACGCATCTTCCTAGGATCGGAATGTCGCTTCAAATGAGGAAGTGGTTGTCGCGGCCGAGGAAACAGCTACCGAGAACCTTGCTGAACAGGGTGATGAAAACATGGCCGGCCAAGAACTGCCCCCCAAGTACCTGAAAAAGGAGATGGCTTGAACCTTGAACCTGTGCCAGAAACAGTTCCCATTGCGGAGCCCCTTGAGGCTCCTACCGCTGCTACTTCGAACCCGCCTGCACCTCCCTCCAGACTGGAGAGGTTGGCTCGCGAGCTTGAAGTGACCCTCTTGGGGTTGTAGATGATGCCTGAGAAGGACTTCGCCGTCTCCTGGGTCCTGATATCCTGACACCTGGCGCGCCCACAAGGGCCTTAGACTATCTGAGAGTGCTACGTCACGAGCATGCTATCACTGAAGAGCAATTCCGCGACATAGATAAGTTGTTGGATGATCTTCCCCAATGGCTTAATGCAAAGGCGGCCGCGACTGCGCAAGCTAGGCATGCCCATGCCCACTATTAGGGCCTTGCCCACCAAATGGACACTTCCCGCAACTTTTTGGGTGATCGGGCCATCCTCATTCGAGACTTGAGACTCGCGCAGAATCACCTTCGATCTCAAATTCAAGATTTCCAGGCCCAACTAGCTGCAGTGACCCCCCCCGGCTTTCCCAGGAAAAGCCTCAACTGGACCAGCCCTTGGCCGCCTCCAAGGCACTATCTCAAAACCTGGCACAGGCTCATGCAACGGCCCAACAGGCAGAACGAGCCGCCGCTGACGCCAGCTTTAGCCTAGATCAGCATTTCCTCCGCCTAACTTATGCGGGCCAAGGACTTTAGGCCTCTATCATTAGGCCCATTCTTTTGTATAAACAATATTAATTAATATCCTTATTTATGGTTTATCTAAATATTCGGCCCACTTTGTTTGGCCCAAATATCGCTTTAATTTATAGATAACCAAGTAATTAAACTTGCCTTTACTGCCATTAAAACAGTTTGAAATAGATAACCTCGAAATGGAGTAGTTATCTCTTTGAAGACTGCCCCGCTTCCCACGCGTCTCCAATCCTCCTTCATTTCCTAGATCTCAGCATTCAATTCCATTGATATTCCCATTGATGGCGTTGAAACTGGTTCAACTGCCCATCAGAGGGCTGAAGCCACTGAAGTTGGCCCTATAAATAGCTGCACTTTGGGGAAAAGAAAACTTATACAAACATGGCTCTCCCAGAAATAACTCTACAAGCTCTGCTTTTCTTCCTTCTATTCTTGAAATCTTCCCCTCATGATTTCGCCTTCAGCCTCTAACACCTAGGCTTTATGGCTTAATCTCAATACCTGGGTAGGCCTCTGGCCTAATCTCGGGTCCAGCCGCGTGTCTTTGGCCTCAGAAAGTTTGGATGGGATTCACCGGTTTCAATTAGGCTGAAGAACACACGGCGCTCCTAACGCGGGGTACCATATTCTGGGGATTCCCTCTCCTTAGATTTCCTCGCGTGGAGGAATACGAAGAAGGGCGGAAGGCCACTTGAGGCCGAGCGTTCTTCTTCCGCGGTTTACCTCCGCGGGCTGACGAACAGACTTCTATTTTTCCCCTAGAGGTAGATCAGGCAACCGGGCTGCACTCTAGCGTTGATTCCATCTCCATCCCAAAGGATAACTCCCTGGGAGGGCTGTGATGGATTATTTCCTTCCCTCTCCTCCCAGTACAAATGATAGCAGCTGCAGTCCGGGTTCAAGAAAAGTGGGTGAAGAGAGCAAGAGTAGAGTTGATCACCTCGCTGCCTCTTTGACTTGATACACATTTACGCAAGCGTACGTATCATTGTCAAGATAGGGAAGTATAATGCCCAAAGTTATCGTACCACGGGGATTAGTGGCTAACCCGCAATCCTTGGGTGGTCGGAACTAAAGTCACTAAGCAAACAAAATAAAAATAAAGTGAATAAAAAGGCTAATCTAAGGCACCAAGCCTTAGTAATGCTCGGCTTTGGTTTTCACCAAAGCCTAATCAAAACTAAGAGCCTAGTGGTGGATATGCACAAATGAGTCGAAATTTGTAGGGGGTTTTGAATTGTGAATTAACTAAATTAAATGCAACCGAAAAGTAAACTAAACAACTAATTAACGAACTAGAAAATTAAATTTGGGTTTTCAAATTAATGGGAACATGGGAGTGTCGGGTGATTCACACTAACCCCCTTGCAAATATTGAAGCCAATTTCACAAATGCATGCATTTCCTATATATGTCGAGTCCCGTATTTAGTACCGGTTAAGGCTACTAAACCAATTATCCTTTCGGTGTATTGATTATACCGGTTCAGGCCATAATCAACTCTCTAATTTGGGCATTACGCCGGTTAAGGCCGCAATATCCAAAATTAGAGGCCTAGAGAGCAAGATAATAGAGACCCAAGCAAGCTTAGCTACAATTAAGCTAGCTAATGGTCACCACACTTAAATCCTAGATGCCACAAGACTAATAAGTTGTCAATTTATCAATCTTTTCATCGTAATTGCCCACAACATAATTCCAAAGGTTGACAAAGCCAAGAAACATGCTTCTAAGGACAAATAAATTCGGATTTAAAGCATACACAATGGAAATTGCATTTATTAAAATTAAAGCATCAATATTTATACAAGATGAGTTAGGGGTTCACAACCCTAACTCCCAAAATTGAACTACTCACTATCCATAGTTAAATACATCATCAATAGCAAATAAAATTATGAAATAGATAATAAGGAAGAGATGGGAGAATTAGCTTGGTCACTTCTAGCTATGAGCTAGTATGAACCAAACAATTTCTTCACCCAACTACCCAAAATAGAGGTGTGGTACTCTTGATGATGATTCCCTTAAAGCCTTGAGTGAGTCTTTCAAAATTCCCAAAATAAAACTAAAGAAACTAAAGAAAATGAAAAGGGAGGAGGAGAGGATAGGAGAAGAGAATGAGAAAAGAGAGCAGCCCAAAGGGGCTGCCTCTGTTTTTGGTTTTCTGGTGCGGCTGTTCTAGAATTCAGGTCAGAGAGAATTAGGGTGTGAATATATATAATGGAGAGAGAAGAGATCGAGAATGGGTGGCTGTTGGTCTTCCTCATAGATAAGTTACACGTGTTGAGTACGTGAGGAAGAGAAGAAAAAAATGCTGATGGCCAGCCACACGTTGGCTCTTAATTGGCATGAGGGAATTAATGTAAGTGTTGCATGTTTTGGCTGGAGGCTAACGTGATTAATTAATCAAATGCTTGATTAATTAATCAAACTAATGATTAATTAATATAACCTTTTCTCTTTTCTGCAATTTTCTTCTTTCTTCTTTTCTATTTTTCTTTCTTCCCCACATTCCACAATATTGAATATTTCCATATATATTGTCAAGGGATTAGTCGGGTTTCGCTCTCAAACTTGCATTGACCATGGTTGACTGTGTCGACAATTTCGTCATTTTGTCGGAAACTCCATTTTGCTCAAATTTCGCACAATTTCTTCCATAATCCACAACTCCGCTTATTTACTACAAAATAAATAAAAATGGATTAATTACATAATAATTGATATGAGGATTAGCTTAATTCTAGTATTTAGAGTACAATTACGCGAATAAAAATGCGTGTAATCACTCTTCCTCGATAGAAGATCCAGAAACTCTTAGAAGATCTGTAATCTGTCTTTCAGCCACATTTGGCTTTGTAATTTGCAAGTGTACTTGTTGCGAATGTACTTGTATTGCTCTTGGCCACAAAGCCACCTGATGAATACAAAGATATTTTCCAACTTTGTTATTATATCAAACAAATTTCATATAATAATAATAAGGCCTCTGGTATAGGCCCTTACATACATTCCTAACACTGTTGTCAGGGATACAAAGATAAAAAATATGCAAAAACAAAAAGGATATACCAAAAATAGACCTCAACCCAGGCCAGAAGTCATAGAGTGTTGCCCCTCTAGTCTGACTGTGGGAGCGAAGATGAGAGAGTGAGGCCACTAAAATTGGCCGAAGGATGAAGGATGAGGTAAGCCAAGGAACACTAAGTTTGCCCCCCCTGTGTCGGGAACCGAAGAGTCTGGAGGATCTTCAAATTCCCAGACGCTTGGGTAATACTTCTTCAGGAACCGACCTTTGATGGGGTTGCGGTGAAGGTCACCATCCAAATCTTTGAGGTGAAAAGCCCCGCACTCCAAAATGCTGTGAATAACAAAAGGTCCTTCCCATCGCGGAGTCCACTTACCGCAGCCGGTCAACTTCTCTCCAAAGGGCAGCACGGCCTTCCACACGAGGTCACCCTCTGCGTAACTGCAACCCCGCGTCCTCTTATCATATGAGCGGCGATCCGCTGTTTTTCCATGATTAAGCTGTCCAACGCTTCTAAGCACTGCTCGTTGAGGGCTTCATGCTCTTGCCACATTTCTTGAACATAATCTTCCCCGATTAGGTGATGTTGCTCTTGAACGCGCAAGGATTGCACATTAATTTCCAAAGGGAGAACAGCGCCATGGCCAAACATCAACGCATAGGAAGTTGTGGCAGTAGGGTTCCGCTTAAAGGTGCGGTAGGCCCAAAGCGTTTCGTATAGTGTTTCATGCCATTGACGAGGGTTCTCAACAAGCATCTTCTTCAATAGGGTAATGATAATCTTGTTACTAGCCTCTGCCTAACCATTGGATTGAGCATTATAAGGAGTGCTATGGATAAACTGGATGCCCAAATCATTGACAAGCTTCTCTACTTCACCACCCATGAACGCTGCCCCCCTGTCTGAAACCAACACCTCTGGGACGCCGAACCTGCAGATAATGTGCTGAAATATGAATTGACGAATGGTGGCACCGGAAGCCTCCTTTAAAGGCTCAGCCTCCACCCACTCAGTGAAGAAGTCAGTAGCGACAATAATGAACTTGTGCTGGAGCGAAGAGTGGGGGTGGATCATGCCAACTAAGTCCAATGCCCAACCGCGTGCCTGCCAGGGTTTGATAATAGGCTGCATGGGGATATTAGGGATGTGTTGAACGAGACCATGTGCCTGGCAGTCCTGACACCCTTTTGCGAATGCGATACAGTCCTTCAAAATACTAGGCCAATAATACCCATGTCTACGGATGAGCCACTACATCTTTGGACCGGCTTGATGGGCTCCACACACGCCTGCATGCGCTTCACGCATTAATCGTTTTGTATCACGACCATAGACACACCTGAAGTCTATGCCATCTTCGCCACGTCGTCGCAATTCATCGCCTCAGAGAAAGTAATTTAGGGCGAGAAAGCGGATCTTCCTGTCTGTAGAAACACCTGACTGTTTGAGGTAAGCGATCAGATGGATCCTCCAATCCACGTCTATAGGCTCTAAGACCACGACTAGTGGTGCATCTGGTGGATCAGCCTGCACGAGCTATGAAGGCAACGTGTGCCGCTCAACTTTTAGAATACTCTCGCGAACCCCATACTTCAGAGTAATGCCAGTAGCCAACTGAGCCAGCTCGTTTGCAGCGAAATTGCGCTCGCGAGGAATGTATTCTAAGTCCACATCCTCAAATTGGATCAAAAGTTCAAGCGCGCGATCCAAATAAGGAACGAGCAAGCGACTGTCGCATCGGTATTAATCACGAGCAAAGAATCGCCGCGTACTTGGATGTCCCTCACCCCAAGTTCGAGCAACATTTCTAGGCCTATAATGAGGGCCTCATATTCTGCTTGGTTATTAGTGCACCGGAACTCTAATTCGAAAGAGTATGAGAATCGATTGTCGGCCGGGTTTTCCAAGACAACTCCTGCCCCTGCTAGCGTTTCCGTTCTTGAGCCGTCAAAATATAATCCCCAGGGTTGAAGTGAAATGTTGGCCTGAAACAACCAAGAAAACTCAAGCAAGCATGCTAAATCCGGGCAATCCACAGCTGCAGCGGCAATCTCCAATTCTCTCACCATGGGGACATCCAGCATAGGGTGATGCGCTAGAAAGTTGGCGATAGCTTGGCCTTTGACTACTTTCTGCAAAACATATTGGAGCGAAAACTCGGACAACGCTAGCACCCATTTGCCAATACGACCTCTCAATATAGGTCGCGAGAGCATATATTTGACGAGATCGGTCTGAGCGATGATGCAAGTAGTAAAAGATAGCATGTAGTGTCGCAACTTGCATGCAGAGAAGTACAATGTAAGACACATCTTCTCCATGGGAGTATACCTTGTCTCGCAATCTGTAAGTGTCCTACTAAGGTAAAAAAATGGCATGTTCGATACCTTCCGCATCATCTTGAGCAAGCAGGCTGCCAACGGAAGCCTCAACTGCTGAAATATATAACTTTAATGGAATTCCAGCTCTAGAGGGAACCAGCACTGGTGGGTTCGCGAGAAAGGCTTTGATCTTATCAAAAGCCTCTTGATGCTTAGGTTCCCACACGAATTCGCTTTGTCCCTGCAACTTTAGTAGGGGAGAAAATGGTTGGATTTTACCTGCAAAGTTAGAGATAAAACGTAGCAGAAAGTTGATCTTACCCAACAGTCGCTGTAACTCTTTCTTTGTTCGTGGGGGAGATGCGTTGATGACCGCGCTTGCCTTATCCTCAGGTACCTCAATGCCCCTTTGGTGGACAATAAATCCCAGAAAGTCACCTGCCTGAACCCCGAACACGCACTTGGCCGGGTTCATCTTGAGCTTGTGTAAACGCATGCGCTCGAAAACCTTCCTGAGATCCGCAATGTGATCCTCCCGTCTTTTCAATTTTACGACCATGTCGTCGATATAAACCTCTAAGATCTTTCCCAGTATGCCGTGGAAGATCAGGTTCATAGCTCTCTGATACGTGGCCCCGACATTCTTGAGACCAAATGGCATGACTACATATTCGAAGACTCCTGCGAACCCTGGGCATCAGAATGCGGTCTTATGCCGATCTTGCTCCGCTACCAGAATCTGATGATACCCTGCGGTTCCGTCCATGAAGAACAGCAATTCGTGTCCTGCCACTGCGTCCACCAACATATCCTCGACCGGCATGGGGTAGATGTCTTTCGGTGTAGTAAGATTGAGGTCTCTATAATCCACGCAGACCCTCATCTTGCCATTCTTTTTCCGAACAGGCACTATATTAGATAGCCACTGATTGTATTTGGCTACTCTGATAATGCCTGACTTATGCATCTTTAACTTCCTCTGTGACCTAGACTTGGGTCTCAGAGTTCATTCTTCGCGCCTCTTGTTTTATAGGCCTCATATCAGGCAATGTTGGGAGTTGATGGCATACCAAATCTGGTGACAAGCTCGGCATGTCCTCATACTTTTCGGCCAAGCAATCCCTAAACTCCAGCAGTAAGTCGACGAGCCTCTGTTTCTCATTAGGCTCCAAGTAAGCACTGATAGCCACCTCCATAGGCTCATCAGCTGTGCCAATATTGACCTTCTCAATGGGATCTCTATAGGCTCATCAGCTGGAGGTGTGTCGTTCAACATCACTGGAGCGAGCTGGATTTCTTCTTCTTCCTCTTCCTGATCAGAGAGTTCCTCATTAACGATTTCTAAGGTCACGATACTATCATAGGCCTCCCTTTCCACCAAGTATGAAGATAATCTTTCATACAATGAGTGGTAGGCCTCTATTTCTTCCTCTAGAAGGTTGTAATCCATTAAATATTAAGGGGATGGGGGCATAGCGTGAGCCCCCACTGTGCCAATTCAGAGGCCTTCACCCATGTGGGGCGGCCCTTATTATCGATGCCACTGACTTGCAATGAAGAAATTAGCTCCCAAATAGTACCTGGCATCTACGTAACTTGCAGAAACAGGGAATGGTCGAGGATCAGCTTTAATCACTTCTGCTTTATCAGTTACCCTGTTCCACATGATCAGTTCTTGGTGGAGAGTTGACGGAACGCAATAGCTCCTATGGATCCAATCTCGACCTAGGATAGCGTTGTAGGCCGCATAACAATCTGTCACAAAGAAGGCATACACCCCTTCTGCGGGCCCAACCTTGATACGTAGGAAAAGCAAGCCCAATGTCTTTGTTACAGTCCCCGTGAAGTTCTTCAGGGTGAGAGAGGTAGACTGGATCTTCTCCTTCTTAATTCCAAGCAATTGCATGGTTCTTGTAGTAATGACATTAACCGCAGCTCTGGTATCAACCATGATCTTGCTGACCTTGCTGCCGTCAACCTCTGCCGTGATATATAGAGGTCGCATGTGCTGGACCATAGCAGGTGTAGGCCTTGTAAAGCTCATGAAGAATCCTTTGCTGTTAGCGTCCTCTGTTTTAAGGAATACAGCCTCTTCTAGCGGTGTTGTTGCTGCTGAAGTGATTTGCAAGGGCTGTTCACTACTCTCTTCACATTCCTACGCGGCAACTAGCAGTGCATACTTCACAGGGAGAACGTAAACCATGTTACAGGATGTGTCGACCATATCTATGTCATCCATGTCCGCATCCAGGTCAAGTTTGGGCTCATCTACTGGGATCTCGGTGTTAAAGTGTTCGGCCAGCTAAATTACCAGCGATTCTTCTGTAAGCCCCTTTACCTCAATCTGGTCGTGCCTCTATGTCGTGGCAACCTGCTTTGGTGAGGCTAACGATTGTTCCCCTGTCGTGCTTTCCTTTGGGGGCGTGATCACTATACTTTGGACTTTTTTAGGTCTCTATTGTAAAACCCCTGCCGCATGGTCCTTGCCCCTCAGTCTCTCAAAAATTGAGGGTTTTCTTTCTGGTTCCTCACGAAACAACCTGCGCCTGAAAAGCGGCCTCCTAGTTGGCGAGTTTTCATTCTTGGCTGGAGGAGGCGTCCTTTCCTTTGTGATCCTGCAGAAAACACTAGGCTTAGAAGACTCCGAGCGCACCTGCTTTTGAAAGACGCGGGGAGCCACTAATGGCTTAGCGGCTAACGCTTCCATCTCCCTTTGGTATTGCTCGGGAGATTTGACTAACTATGAGGGTTTAATCAGGCCTTGAGAAAGAGCCTCTAATGTTCGCCTTGCCTCTCCAAACCTGCGCTGCAGCTTTCTTTTCTTGGAAGGGCTAATTTCCACTGCCTTTCCTTTCTCCCTGGTGTACCATTTGCCTTCCTTGATGGAAGATGATGAAAAAGGTGGAATGTACGACTTAGTGAGGATATCTTTGTGTTCGTCCTTAGCTCTCCCATCTCGTTCTTGTTCAGTAGCAGCCGCTCTCAGTTTTCTAAACAAGTTGGAGTCCCTTGGAGATGGTGGTGACTCCATATTGTTTCTGGCTTTAGGGCTTGAGGGCTGGTAATTTCGCGATGGTGAGGCCCATTTGATTGGCGGGAAAGAGCCAAAATGAAATGTCTGCTCAACCTCTTCATGGGACACTTGGATGCCACATTCCTCTTTACATCGCGAGCATAAGACCACTGGTGAGGCGTCGCTAACAGGTCTAGCCTTCCTCTTTTCTGAGGTCTCGTCCTTGCTTTCTCCTTTTTCTTTTCCTTTAGTGGTCAAGTCTATAGTTAATTTCCTCTAGTTCGGTTTGGTCCAGTTCACATCGACCATATTGACCCCGGTTTCAGGAAAAGGGTTCAGGTCTACGAGCGCTGCCACGGTCGCCGGTGCTTCTACCTACAAACTACCATTATTAAGCCATACCTGAATCTGGTCCTTTAACTTCACACAATCAGCTATGTTGTGATTCCACAGGTTGTGGAATTTGCAATATTTCTTTCCTTTCAGCTGATCTGGTTGAGGAAAAGGTCCGAAATCTGTTTTTACCATCTTCGCGGCGATCATTTCATCTAATATCTCATGCGCTTTGTTGGCGTCATACGTATATGTCACGAACTCAGGTTTTGTGAAGGCCACCAATTTGAGTTTGACGGGCTCCTTAGATATCTTCAATTGCTTAAGGGCTGAGTTCTTCTTGCCAGTCAGTTCAAACGCGGAGACATCATTCTCATCCTCCTCGTCCTCTTCTTGAAACAACTCTCCCCCTTGGTGGTGGTAGTAAGGATCATAAGTAGATGGTTGGTAACTCAATGCCGCCACTGTACGGTGTTTTCCTGGTACATACGTTCCCTTGGACTCATTCTTTTTGGAATCGGTTTCCCTGAGGAGATGCTTAAAGCTTCCCACTTCTGTGATGAGTTCTCCTATGGATTGGATTATGCTGCCATGCTGCTTCTTCCGCTGGCGAGGTTCCAAGCCTTTGATAGCCAACTTGACTAATTCTTTCTCAGGGAGAATCAAACTCAGCTTGGCCTTCTGGATCTGGAAACGTTGGAGATACGCGACAGCAGACTCGGTATGCTGTTGGGCCATCTGAGTGAGAGAGGCCAAATCAACCTCAGGCTCAATTGCTCCAAAAGTCTCTCGGAAGAGCTTCTCCATTACTGGCAATCAGCCACTGATCCCGGGCGTAATTTAGAAAACCATCTGAAAGCTGCACCCGATAGAGAGGTGCTAAAGATCCTACACTTGAGGATGTCATCATTCTGATATTGGCCGCATTGTACCCTAACCCTGGCCAGATGAGTCGCCGCATTCTCAGTATCTTCCCCAGAAAAGGTAGAGAATATAATGTTCTTGTAGCCTCTGGGAAAAGGTGCGAGCATTATATACGGTGGGAAAGGTCCCTCATAGACTCCATCAAGTTGGGCCCTAGGGTTAGCCAAACTGATCATCTCCTCAACCTCTTCGCGTCTCATATATTCTGGTCCAGGAGGAGGAGGTATCGCCACAGTTTGGCGTGCAGCTTGCAAAGGGATAGCTTGGCTAACAGTCGCTGTCCCTTCCCCGAGACGAATGGTCTGGGGTATGTTGGGCTGCTGAAGAGTCATTGCCGGCACGGTCACATCCTTTACCAAAGCTGTTATCTTGACCGGGTTGCCAGTATGGTCAATACTATAGTAATTTCCTGGAAGCTCTTGATACATATTCTCTGCCCCATCGCTGTCAGATTGAGTAAATACAACAGGATCGGCAGGAATTCCTTCACCGGTTGTCTGAACCTTATTCTTTTACGGAGCCGGTGGAGCGGTCTTGGTACCACCAATTACCAAGGCTTTTTCCTTACTCTTTGTTGACGCTGCAGTAGCCGTTGTAGCAGGTGTGGTCGTGCTGCTGCTACCCTTTTCTCGGGCATTAGGATGTATGTATTTGCCAGAACCTGAAGTTTGACCAAGCAATCCGAGGATAGCATTTGGATCTCCCAGAGCCTTATTCAGAACTTCTTTAGCTTGGCTCAGCTCGGCTCTCTGCATGGCGACTTCTGTCGCAAGATTAGAACCATCTTTGCGAAGACCAGCCAACTCTGATGCAGTTTGCTTGGCTTGGTTCGCGATGGATTCCATGACTTCCTGTTGTCGTTTATTCTACTCATCCGCGATACCCCTGGCCTGAGCCTTTACTGCTTTCTCTGATTGTGCGATTTGTCGCTTAGTATCCTCAGCACGTTGGGCAATGCGCTCGTCCAGTTCGCGTATGAGTTGGTCTGTCCTCGCGATTTCCCTATCGAAATCAACAGCCACCTTTTTACGATGTTCCTCGTGATTCTCCATGATGATCGCAAGCCGTTCTTCGAAAGTTGCTCCTTCTGGGATAGGCTTCGGAACGAAAGTCTCTCTTATTGCACTTACTGCAGCACTAGAGACAATAGTAGCAGTGACACTCTGGCCCTCAGTAGCGGGCGGGTGATTTTCTCCCTGTTCAGTTGACAGATCTGATGACTGGAGAGAGCGAGAAAACCTTTGAGTCACTTGTTCTTCAGAAAGACCACGACAGGCCGTACGAGAGTGTGGTCTGTAACTAGAGGTCTTGTGTTTAGGGCAGTTTACGTAAACCTTTTGGTAGGGGTTTGCACTCGACTTCCCAATGGTAGAAACACTATGCACAGGTCCCACTGGGCATGCCAAAATGTTTGGCTCCAAAATCAGTTGGCTTGCAAACTGTCTCTTTTGAGCGTGTGCGCAGGCGTACCAGCACCGTGGGGTGCAGTCGTCGGGGAGTCCCTTGACCTGACTTCTCGAATCAAGCGTTGTGGACGAGGAGAGCACCAACCTAGTCACAAGGCTCTTTTCCTTGCCTTCTGGGAAAAGGACTTCTTTGCCTTACGTGGGTAAGGGCTTTGGTTGTGGTCTCTTCGCGTTCACCGAATCGATACTTAGTGTTGTAGACTAAGCAGAGCAATCACTGGGAAGTTGTGAGAAAGCACAAGGTTTGCTAAAGCGTGACTTTAGCTTCGCTAGGTTGCGAGGGCATTACCCTTGCTTCGCTGGTAGTATCGGTGGCAGTAGCACTAACAGTTGGATCCTGGGGAGAATAGGACTAGAAGTACGGTCGCCGGGTTTCAACGAGGTTGAAGGTTTGCTTCGGGGAGGCTTGATAATCTGTGCGATTAGTTGAATTAAGAGAGTTGTTCTTTCTTTGTCCTTGAAACCTGGTATTTATACCTTAGGGTTTCGACTGTTCATTGCTATAGAAGGACTATTGATTGAAGTCTCTGCTACTAGACTCCTATAAGGGCTCGTTTCCCTTATGGATTTTGGAATGAGTGAAGCTGTAACCCAAACCCAAGTAGACTCTATTTTTGGGCCGCAGGTATCGGCCTGTTCTGCTAAACCCACTAAAGATCTTGCCAAAAATACTTTTGGGCTCAAATAGATATATATATATATATATATATATATATTAGAATGTTGTACAAATTACACAAGTGCTAGTGCAGCCGAGTTGGTGAAGGCATTCAAAGAGTATTGTAATGACCATGAGTAACCCTAAGTTGCTTTTTGATTGGAATTTTAGTCTGAATATTACTTGATCGAGTTTTTCTATTGGAACCTCCAAATTTACTCACTTGACCTCTATGCTTTTTACACCTCCTATCAAACTTTCAAAAACTAAATTTACTCATTAAACCTCACTAAAGTTCCTCAAATAACCTCACTCATATAATTAATTTACAAACAAACTAAGATCTTTATAATAAAAAAAACTTAGTCATTTCAATGATTTAATTACTCTATAAATCTTAATTACATCTTCATTCCTTAGTCAGACAACATAAATCTCTTATCCAATAAAAAAAAATCAAACACAAGATATTGAGTTTTAAAAATTAATATAAATAAAATAACATAAACTATTATGTGATTTTTTTTTAATTTTCTTTTTCTTTTTTAGCTGTTCAAAAAAAAATTAATCATTTTTGCTTAATGTTTCTCTATTTTCTGTACCTCATGATTAATTATTTAAATATTATTTTTTTATTTTTATTTGCTAGTTCTTTTTTCTTCTTCTTCTTTTTACAAATATAATGGACAGATTTAGATTTAGGGCATAAAATAATTTATTTTGTTCTCCCTGACCAATATGCGTTCAATATGCATATCATACATTTTTATCTTAATCATAGTTTTATTGGGGAAATGATCATTTACCTAATTTCTACTTAAAAATTGCCCACTTGCTCCACTAACTGTTTTTTAACCCCGTTTACCCAAAACACTCTAAGGGATTATTTCCCCTTTACCCAATTAATTCTTTTTTATTAATTTTTGGGACTTTTTTGCCCTCTCCTTATTTCTCACTTAGAGAGAAAAGTCATCCTCCACCTTGCTGTACTCCGGTGACCAGCGGCCGGCCCCGGGCTCCTGCGACCTGTGATCGGTTAACCGAACTGTTAACGGATTCCAGCTTCTGAATTTATTACCCCCTAATAATACCCAGTAATCATATTATTGCCCCCCAGTAATCATATTATTGCCCCTCAGTAATCATATTATTGCCTCCCAAATTCATATTATTTCCGTCCAATGAATTGTATAAACTCCCAAAACCAAAATGAATACACTATAGGTCACAATTAATTATATTATTGCCCCTCAGTAATCATATTATTGCCCCCCAATACTCATATTATTGCCTCCAAATAATCCTATTATTGCCTCAATAATCATATTATTACCCTCCAATCATCATATTATTGCTCTCAAGTGAACCAAAATGAATACATTACAGATTAAAAAAAAAAATCAGGATACCAAAAAAAAAAAGTGCTCTGGGCACCCAGAAATTGCTCTGGGCACCGGATCTGATGGACCAGGGACGGAGACACCGATGATTTGCTGTCTGATCGGCCGGCCGGAACTGTGAAATTGCAGGTGCAAATGGCCGGACCTTGAAGCTCCAGAATCGATTGGATTTGGGATGAGGTTGATGGTGGAGCTCATCGGCGGTGCGTGTCGACTGCTTCTCCAAAAGCTTGACGGCCTATTTCGACTGGTCATTGGAGAAAGCTCTGACGCAGATCAACGTCGTCCACGGCGAGGACAGAACGACGACAGCACCCGACGTGCCGAGGAGGCGCGCGAGGTTATGCCGTGGGGACTGAGAGTCCTAATGGTGGACGACGACGATGATGGCGAAGGTGATGACGTGGCCAAGTGAAGAAGAAGGAGAGAGAGAGAGAGAGAGAGAGAGAGAGAGAGAGAGAGAGAGAGAGAGAGAGAGAGAGAGAGAGAGAGAGAGAGAGAGTGGAGGTGCAGATTGGGGGGGAGAGCGAGAGAGTTTGGGAAGGAGAGAGAGACTGAGAGGAGAGGGATAGGCTTTAATTTAATTAATAGGGGCTAAAATGTTAATAAATGTTAGGTTGGGTAAATGAGGTTAAAAAACTCTTGCTGGAGTAAGTGGGCAATTTTTAGCCTAAAATCGGATAAGTGGTTACGGCCCCTTTTTATTTCTTAATAAATATATATATGAATGCTTTAATGATTGAAATTGGAAAATGAAAATAGATAGAGAAAATAATAAAGAATGCAATATAATATTATTGAATTGAAAAGTGTAGAGAAAATAAATATAACTATTTTTTTGGTATAATTATTGTCCTAAATAGTCATTTTATAGTAGGTTATATATGTAATTTAATAATTCATAATAGAGTGAAGTCAAGTGAGCAGATTTGGAGGTCTCAACATAAACTCTCTAATTAATCACGTGGTGGGGACATGTAGTTGACTCTGCTGACTTTACATGTTAGAAAACCAGCAAATGGGTGCGGAAATCTCGCGAAAAATGGCGAGATTGTTGATATTGAAATTTCAAAAATCTTATTTGGTATGCAAAGAAAATATCGTCTCCTAAAAAAAACAAAAATATCGGCGTTATTTTCAATATATAAGTCCTTGATTATGAGTTCTTAACAAAGGTATTGTTTTTTGTGTATGTCAGAGTGTGCACATGGGTATTTGTTCCCTACAGCATATGCCTAGTGATATTCCATTTTAGACAATAAAAATCACGCGTCAAAATGTAGATTGAAAAGGTAACTGTGTCAGTAAATAAACATTCGAAAACAGTCAAAAAAATACCAAACTGGAGGACTTATGACGTCAGATTTCGAATAGACAGTAGACGGCTGACGTCAAATACCGAAGCAAAGGACTTAAGATTCAAATAGACGAACCAGCTGACATTATAATTCGGTTAATAGTAAAAAAAAAATAATAATTAAATTACAGTCGAGCCCTCTGCCCCAAATGTCTCAACGTGCCAGCAGACAGCCACTGACATTAATAGATAAATTATCCTTGGCAGGTCTGGCAGACAAAAAAAAAAAAAGAAGGACATCTTCGCGAATCTGTTGGCTTTTATCAGATAAATAAATATAAAATATCGGCGCAGGTTGCGCTGAAATTGCTCGGGTCTTTGTGTCCACTTTTGTTACAGTGGGTTTGTCTTGATTTTCGATAAACCTCGAGATACGCAGACTTAGACTTTAGATTAGCACATGGAGAGATCTGATATCGAACCGTTGCTTTGCGGGTTTCAGAATACAAAAGCTCTTCATCTGACATGAGTGAAGAGGGGTCCTGGCGGCTCCCTTTCTTACTTGCACTCGTTTAATTCTAGAATCTTGGGCACTGCCGGATGAGATGGTGTGTCCCTACTTTCACAGATCTGTCTTAAGGACAGGTTTTAAGGAGTTACACCCAGCCAGTTTTTCAAGTATGGCCTCTAGCACCGGAATTCAGTTCCTACCTGGGAGGAATTGGCGCATCAGGTTTTGTTTTTCTTACTTTTCTTTTGCACTAGTACTAAAATCATTGAAATTAATCTGCGTTGGTGGTGAGCGGTAGCTGTTTCCCTACCAAAAAAAAAAAAGAAGGGTATAGTTAGCTAATAATATTTTGGTGAGTTTATTTTTATTTTTTAATTATGTTTCTTGCTTGTATAGTTTTTCTAGTAAGTGAGTTCTCAAAATTCAACAATTGTTGTGGTGATAGATTGGTTTTGTTATTGGGTAGTTACTTTATTTAAGGAGAATATCACATAGTTACTTAACGGTGGAATCTATCATATAGTTAGTTACTTATCGGTGGCTCATTCAGGACATCATTCTGGTCACCTAGCTATAATTTTGTCAATCACTTTAGTTATTTTGTTGTATCCTCTATTAAAATCTTAGTTAAATAAATGTTAGTTTTGAGATTTACATTTTTAGAAGGTGAATTTGTCAAAATCTCATATAAGTCACTCCTTCTAAACTTTTAATAGCAACTAAAGTATAAGCAAAGTTAAGTGATATTTGTGAAATTCTCCCTTTTATTTATTTTCTTAATTAAAATTTATTTGTTATCGTAACACGGGGCTTGAAATTCTTTGTTAGGCCTTTCAGCCTAGGCTCAAAAAAGGGCTCCTGTCATGCAAAAGAGGTTCCAGTCAGTGGATTTACGTACCGGGTTGAGTAGGGTCAAGCCCAGCCCGAAATGGAAAGATTCGTTCTCGTGGCGTCGATCGAGGATTGTGCGGCACTCGTCACTAGTCATCTGAGTTGGCAGTCCTCACTCTTTCACTCTCCTCTAAGTTTTCGGCCTTTTCTTCACATTTCATCTGGCCCTGTTCTAATCACGCAAACCGTAAGTATCTGTTTTGAGTTATTGTTCAAATGTATTTCGGGGAAACTTTTAGGTGGGTATAGTTTGTTCATTAGGTGTTTAGAGTTCAGATTGGATGCTATTGTTCGTCGGAAGTCAAAAACACAGGCGCCACCTCCGTCTTCGCTCCTTGGGGCGTTGCTTTAAGCGGTTACCCGCTAGTGCACGCGGGGTTCACCCCATTCGTGCTACACAAGATTGCCAACTTTTGGGTTGCTGTCTTTGTGATCCCTTTGTGGATCTGTTTTCTTTTTCTTTTTCTTTAGTTTTTCAGGGTTCCTAGGGTGGCTTTCTGGTGCGCTTGGATTTGTTTGTTTCATCTCCCAAAACGCTTTGGTTTGGTCGATTTGCTGTGGGTTCATCCTGCTGCACTCTGCTTGTGGCCGCGACTCTTCGACGGCTGATGGTTTGGGTGCTCTGATTGAGCCTCCCTGGTTTAGGCTCATGTCCTTCTTCTGGTCATGGTCTTTCTGTGGTTGGTCTGTGTACTTGTCTCCCCAAGTTTCGATCTTTGCGGCGGTGCTGCGCTGCGTTTCGATTTTTGCTTGTTGCTGGGTGGTTGCTACTGTTTATGGACTTGCCTGTTGGGCTTTTGTTTCTGTCTTCCCCTGGTTGGCCCAGTTGGGCCTTCCCTTGTATTTGTATTTGTGTACTGTTCTTTGTAATATAAAGATAATCTTTAAGCCAGAAAAAGATTAGGGATCTTATCCGGTATTCATACTGTTAACTTTATTCAATCTTGATTTGTACTAGTTAATTTGGTTCAGTGATCTGTACCGGTTAGTACGGATAAATTCTTACTGAATTTTTTGCCTGCAAATTTCAGATAGATTTGACAACTTTGGAGAGATTGAACTTGGATTCGTGTAGAATTGTTGATGAACGACTGGTTAAAATGACAGTTCAGTGTTTAAAGCTGAATGGTCGCTATTTTCATACAAATTAGAAAATGGAAGCATGCTTTTGCTCAAGCTATCAATGAAGAGTTTGGCCTTCATTGGATTAAAAAAAAAAAACGAAGAGTTTGAAGTTTTGCAAACTCGTAGGGTTAGATTGAGTTAGTTTATCTTTTGTTCTTATAAGTTTTGTATCCATTGCACTTTTATTTGTTGCCTTTTGTCTTTTCTAGCTTAGTCTTTGTAGAGATATATATTTGATGGGTAAGGCTCATATGTACAGAAATTTATGATGCCTTGTGCCGCATGTTTGAAGTATCTATATTTGAATTATTGTTCAAATTTGTTCTTTTGATTGGTAGTTACAAATTACAGTTTATTATTGGAGTTAATTTCGTAGTAAAATTGAAGATTATCTGAGGTCTTCTTATGCTCTATTTTTTGAAATACATAATGTGTTGATATCTGTGCCAAATATATCGCTCTTAGATATTTAATATCATAATCATACATATTTAGTTATTTCTAGCATAAGGAAAATGCAGCTATATCCTTCAAAATTGGAAAGAAAAAAAAGATTAGATATTGTAGCTACATTGAGGAATATGTAGGTTATGATTGGATATCTTCTTATGCTGGTAACTACTTTTTTCTATGATCAAATTAATATACAAATTAAGAGGGTTTAAGGGATCTGTATCAAATGCTAGCAAAGCAAAGTGTTTTTCCTTACAATAAGTATGTTTGAGTTGGAGCACCCAATTAATCTTAAAACAGAACAGCTTGATAACTGTCCATCATAGTTAAAACAAACAATATGACGAAAAGGCATGTGGACACTGAAAATTGTTGTGATACAAGGAGAAAAAGAATTCTCACTCACTATACGCAGATCATTCATTTTCCACACTATTGGAACTGTAACGTTATATGTTTCCTTTCAATTGTGTGTTTTGTCTTAGTTGTCTTTTTATTGTGTAGATCTTCTGTATATGTACAATCTCTGATTTTTGGTTTTTTCACTGACTACTAATAAACTTCTTATAATACAGAATTCATGGCATCAATGAACTTTACTAGGCAGGATGTCTTTGCTCCTCCTACTACTTCAACATCAGTATCATCTAATCCTGATAGTAGGGTTATATCATCATCTAATCCTGATAGTAGGGTTATATCATCATCTAATCCTGATAGTAGGGTTATATCACGTTCAAGACAGGAGACCTTTTCCCCACTTGAGCATAACCATGTCTCCAGCAATGGTTCTAGAGGGGAGTCACTTCCCCTTGACGGTGTCACCAACAATGGTGCTAGAGAAGACTCCCTTCCCCCTGACCTTGTCACTAACAATGGTGCCCCAAGAGACACCCTTCCCAAGTTGCGAAGGTAGAGCTTCAAATGTCATTTTGCTTGTTTCACTCTTATACTTGTGGCATGGAATTGTATGCTGTTACATGGTGGTGGGTTGGAAATTATGGTGGCATGGATTTAAGCTGTTGTTATTCATAGTTCATATTATGAAACTTGGAAGTTTGGATTCATTCTTCTCTTACGTGTATATCATATTTTGCTAATGTAGAAATTTTTATCGTACAGGAAAAATAAATGGTGTTGTTTCAGTGGATAATGAAGTTTTGGTTCATAGTGTAAGGGATGCTGGACGATGGGATAAATTTGCCGGAGAATTTAGCTAACAAGGCCGAAATGTATGTGGACTTCATATTGTATTTCTTTGGTTGTCAGGTTTTAATTTATGAACCCTTGTAAATGCACGAGTCATCAAATTAAGGTTTTTTTTTTTTTTTAATATTTTTTAATTTGGGTCAACTGAAATTTCCCTTAACAAGGCCAAAAGAAACAAGACAACCTAATAGAAAAGGCCCACCCAACTAGGCCTCACCATTTGGCCCTTCGGCCCTAAACCTACCCTAAGCCCGCCCGGCCCGTAGGGCCGAAGCCCTACCCTACCCTTGCATTAGGGCGGGCCGGCCCGACCCTTTTTAAAATAGGGTAGGGTATGGGTTATGTAAATGAAGCCCGGCCCTACCCTACGGCCCGGCCCGATTGAGCCCGTAAGGCCCAAGCCCGGCCCGGCCCTAAAAGCCCGGCCCTAACCCGGCCCTAAAATTTATATTTTATTTTTGTTATTTTCTATTACATGTGTTATATGTATAAAACTATGGAAGTGTAGAAAATTATTTCAATTTGCCATATTAGGAAATGAGTCTTTTAAATTGAGCCACATTTTGAGAAGAAAAAAATAATTTTTTTTAAAGAATTAACCATTAATTAGGCAAAAACGCCGCCATTTTAATATAATCTTATGGGTATTTTAATATTTACCAATAATTATTGTTAACTAATTAACTGTAATAATTACAAAGCTATTATTTCAAATTGGACAATATATTCATGTAATACCAATTTTGAAATAAATCAAGTAATCAACATAACTAAAAATAATCAATTGGTTGAGTTGAAACCATTTTACCAATGTAATGTTAACTTCTTAATGAGCAAAATGGGGGACGAAATGGAATTTTTTAAAATGCACCGCTGGATGTTATTTGCATATGAATATATGTTAGTGGTAGAAATTTCAACAATTTCCGCCTTCGTTTGGACCTCGATCTACCCGGTCAACTCAATACCCTAAATAGAACATAAAACAAATATTCTCTTAACCGGTCCTTGGCAATTCACTTTTTTCGATTTTCAGCTCCCACACTCTCATGGGTAGGGGGTCTACTTATGGATGTCAAAATTCTGCAACGTTTGTCCGCGCATGATGCCGCTCCCCTCAGGGAAGTTTGCTTGTGCAAAGCGTTGACCGCTCCGTTAGGTGCCTTATTCACGGCAGATCAGCCTAATTTCTTTACACAATACCTATCACTATTGTATAAACATATAAGAATTTTCCGATTGATCGATTTTCATTTCAAAATTTTTGGATCGCACATAATCCTTATATGTCTTGTAATGTAGTATAACTAGTTTATTAGGCTTGTTACCCTCCATGAGCAAAATAGGGGACGAAATGGAATTTTTTAAAATGAACCGTTGGATGTTGTTTGCATATGAATATATGTTAGTGGTAGAAATTTCAACAATTTCCGCATTCGGTTGGACCTTGATCTACCCGGTCAACTCAATACCCTAAATAGAACATAAAATAAATATGCTCTTAACCGGTCCTTGGCAATTCACTTTTTTCGATCTTTCAGCTCCCACACTCTCATGGATAGGGGGTCTACTTATGGATGTCAAAATTCCGCAACGTTTGTCCGCGCATGGTGCCGCTCCCCTTAGGGAAGTTTGCTTGTGCAAAGCGTTGACCGCTCCGTTAGGTGCCTTATTCACAGCAGATCAGCCTAATTTCTTTACACAATACCTATCACTATTGTATAAACATATAAGAATTTTCCGATTGATCGATTTTCATTTCAAAATTTTTGGATCGCACATAATCCTTATATGTCTTGTAATGTAGTATAACTAGTTTATTAGGCTTGTTACCCTCCATGAGCAAAATAGGGGACGAAATGGAATTTTTTAAAATGAACCGTTGGATGTTGTTTGCATATGAATATATGTTAGTGGTAGAAATTTCAACAATTTCCGCATTCGTTTGGACCTCGATCTACCCGGTCAACTCAATACCCTAAATAGAACATAAAACAAATATGCTCTTAACCGGTCCTTGGCAATTCACTTTTTTCGATCTTTCAGCTCCCACACTCTCATGGCTAGGGGGTCTACTTATGGATGTCAAAATTCCGCAACGTTTGTCCGCGCATGGTGCCGCTCCCCTTAGAGAAGTTTGCTTGTGCAAAGCGTTGACCGCTACATTGGGCTCCTTATTCATGGTAGATTGGCCTAATTTTTTTACACAATACCTATCAATGTTGTATAAACATATGAGAATTTTCAGATTGGTCGATTTCCATTTCAGAATTTTTGGATCACATATAACCTTATATGCCTATTAATGTAGTATAACTCGTTTTTTTTATTTTTTCTATTTTTTACTTATGTTTCTCTTTTTTCTATAGTATGCAATTTATTTATTTCTTTGTAATTGATTTCATAAGTTTTGTTTTCTTTAATTTCTATTTTCTTTGTTACACAACAATTAATATTGAGAGATTTATATAGATAGTTAATTGAATATAACCACCTTAACTAATATTAATAAATGTTATAAGTTACAAGTGTGTGTGTATTAAATATGTTCAATAAAAAACAATGAGTCTTTTATTACCAATATATACCATTAAGCCATATTTTGCGAAGAAAAAAATAATGTTTTTTTTTGTTAAACAAAATAAGGCCCTTTTTTGGCCCATTTCGGCCCTATTTGGCCCTATTTGAGGGCCGGCCCGACCCTGCCCTTTCGGCCCTAACGGATCGGGCTTTTCGGGCGGGTAAGGGTTAGCATATTTAAGCCCTGGCCCGACCCTACCCGGCCCTAAATTTTGTTGACTTTGACTAGGTCCGGCCCGACCCTACCCTAAGCCCTAAAATTTAGGGTAGGGCCGGCCCTAGCCCGGCCCATGGTGACCCCTACACCCAACACGGTTCTCACAGTTTGAGAATACGATTCCTGTTCCAACTGGTGATCAATAACCTGCATGGCTGCATCTGATCCTAACTGAATTGACCAAACGTAGCTGTTAATTATTTGTGGTTTTAGAATGTGAAAGGCAATTGAAAATATGGGAACCTCAAATGTTCACCCGGTTAGTTATTGACTAAGAAAATAATGCGCAACCACCTTTGGATGTAAATCTAATGGCACAGAGGTGTTTTGTTTTCCACCCTTGGATGTAAATCTAAGGGTTATTGAGTATAAATTATTTGGTCAGCAACTGACTAGGTGAACACCTCTGTATTGAACCTAAGTCGATGATTCAAATTTAGGATTTTGTAAACAATTGACAAGAAATGAAAAAAGATATTAAAGATGAGTCAAGAAAATAATAAAGGTTGTTTCAACCCAAATTAACATTTTCCTGACAAGGGGATGTTTTGGAGGAAACTGGTCAATATCAGTGGCCCAAATCATATATTTTCTACAAGTTCGGAATATATTATTTAGAGACTAAAGGTATACTTGGAGATCAAGCCATCTTGAGACAAATTGTGATATTTATTGATTTACTAGTAACTATTAAGGATTTCATAATTAATTATCCTATCAAGAATTTGATAATTAATTATCCTTGATAATTAATGATGATTTGCTTGCTTAACAAGATGGTACAAGATTGAATATTGATATACAAGCTACACCTCTTGGATCAGATTACGTGGGCTATTTGCATGTTACTCATATATGGCGATTATGGAGTAATGCACGTGGAACAGTTTGGGTAAGAATCAATCATTCTTAATTGCTTTTAACAAGGAATATATACATGCTATACGTGCATATCCAAGAGTTGGATTCTAAAGCAATTATCTTGCCTAGAAGGTAGCTGTCAAAGAGGCAACCTATTATTGCCTGTGATATGTTATCAAAACTAGTAAGTGTTTTTGACAGGACCCGCCCCGGATTTCACCCTGAAATCCCAGGTGGCCCTGCGGGGCCCACCTTAGAGATAACTCAACCGAGAATTAGCCGAGTCACCCCTAAAGTGGACTACCCAAAACATTAACTCCTACTATATCAGAGCCCAATGAAGAAGTGCGGAAGCTATTCATCAGCTATGCCTCGAACCACGTAAGCCCGACCTCAACTAATAACGCCTGCACACTGGGCATTAGAAACTGAAGGGCCCAGGGGAAAGTAAACGAAAAACGTTAGCGTGAGTGGACAAAAAATAAACAATTTAAAAGAAAAGGATTTTATACTTTCCCACATTTATTTCACTAAAAACTCGATGCATGCACAAATGTTAAAACACATTTAGCTTTAAAATCCAAGAATTTCCAAAATGATAAACCGACTAGCCTCGCTAGTCACATCATTTAAAAATAGGTCGTAAAACCGAAATCTCGTTTCTCAAAAGAGTAAGACCAGCCCCGCTGGTTGTAGTGGAAAACGGACTAGCCCCGCTAGTCAAGCATCGATAAGATATGGGGAAGAGGTGTCACCATACGAAAGAAGGGAGCCTCCCAGGCTAGGGTCGGAGTGTCCCACACTCTGGAGCATCCCATGCTCTGCTCTTACTCACCCACGAACACATAGTAGGCAGGGAGGAGTACTAATAGGCTAGCTAGCAATAAATATAACGACCCAGGTATGGCGGGTAAAAATCATACGAAAATCGAAAATCAGTAAGGCTTCCCCATAAGTCCCGCGAATAAAGAAAACACGGGTACGATTCCCAACCGTACCCGGAAATTCTCGTAAAACGTTACATGAATTAACAGCGTGTCCCACACGCTAAAATAATAATTAAATCAATCATTTCCTCAACGAAAATTCCATTTAAAATCCGAAATCAAATCATTCCCGAAATCACTTTATAATATCTCATAAATCTCAAAACACAATCAAATCCGAAAACCAAAATCATCAACGATAGCAAATCATACTTTAATTCGAAATTCGCATTATCCTTTTAAAACTTAGAGTCAAAATCATTCTAAAATTATAACCGAGATAAATCAATTTATATTCTCAAATAAATAAACGTAATAATTAATTACGAAACAATATGGCATGCATTACTTAAAATCAAAAGTCCACTCACAGTACTCTTGGGCGACCACACAAACGAGTTCCTTCATCTAACCGTAGCTCAATATATCGTCCTGTACACAAATACACTTCCATAAACGACAATTCGAATAATTAATTACTACCTAAACAAAATCCGAAAATCCCCAACTCCATTACTTCTCAAATTCCACCCAAATCTCTTCCACAACACCAATTCCTCAATTTACATTTTCCACAACGAAAACGAGGGAAATCCAACGGCCGGATTTCCCACAATTCAATCACACAACTTCAAACTTCGGAAAATCACAATTAATTCCAAACTCCTCCAAAATTCACGAAACTCCATATACAAGCTCTAAAACATTTGTACAATTTAATGGGCTAAAAACTGGAATTAAAGCACTGCCCTACGCACCTCCACGCGCCACCAACAGTGGAAGCGCGTGGGCCCCACGCGCCACCGGCAACCACCTCCGATGGCACCGAAATTTGGCAGCACCATCTCCACAACAAATCCAACCTCTTTCTCAACTACAACAAGTTCCAATTTTACCTGGAAGAGCTCCAATTTCGCCGGTGAAGTTTTTCCAGAAAAACCAAGAACCCTAGAAATTTCAAATCGTTAATTCGACATCTACACTGCAAATTGAAATGAAAGACCTTAGGGGAAATGATCAGTGGCAAAAACCGAACCTTCGACGCCAATTTGGTGGCCGGAGACGGCCGGAATCGCCGGAAATCGGCGAAACTCCCGTTCGGCTACAGTAACCTTCGTGGCTGAATTCCGAGCTCCACCGGCCGAGCCACAGCAAAGCACCACCACAGGCGTGACCAGGGTGAAGAGGCGAGTCAGCTGATGCCCGGATTCCGTCATGGGGTGGCCGGAGGAGGAAGAAATCGGAAGGAGAAGAAACCGGCCGAAGAAGAAGAAAATGTCGGGGGAGAGGAGAGAGAAAAAAATCTGGGTAAGTTGGAAACTTACCACAGTAACTCAGCTATTTATAGAAAGTTACCATGAACAGTAACCGTAAACAGTAACTTTAGTATTTCGCTTATAACTTTCGCATACGAACTCCGATTTTTACGTACCACATATCCACGTGCTCAGTTTAACGTCCTCTAAAACTTTCATGAAGAACATTTTCTCAAATTTTGACCCAAACAAAAAGTCAACTTTAGGGCCACTAAAAGTACTAAACCGAAAGTAAAAGTGAAAGTAAAGGTCATTTACCGTCCAAATGACTAGTAAACGAGTAAATTCAGGTTCGGACGTTACAGGTTTGATTGGATTCAGAGCCAATAACTGTGCCCTAAAATATAGTATATCCTTTGAAGGTATTTAAGTCCTGTTAGGAAGGTGAATCCGCATGATGTAGCCTATATATAAAGAGGCTAAAGCGAAATATTACACAAACAATCTCTCAATCAATTAATCGCACAGATTATCAAGCCTCCCCAGAGCAACCTCAACAAAAATTGAACCCAGAGATAGTCAAGGTGACGCCTTGATCCTGTGAAGCTAAAGTGACGCTTTAGCAACAACTGTGCTTTCTCCTCCTTCTCAATGATTGCTCTACTCAACCTATAACGTTGAGTATCGATACTGTGATGCAGAAGATCACACCAAAAGTCCTTATCCGTAAGGCAAAAGAAGAACCTTGTGAAGAGGTTGGTGCTCTCCTCGTTCACAAGCTTGAAGAGAAGTTAGGTCCAAGCCAACCAGCCCAAACAACTCGCACCCTGTGGTGCTGGTACATCGTGCATCATTAGCAAAAGTGATTGTTTGCGTAACCTCCTTGGGCCAGCCAAACAAAGGTAAAAGAAATGATTTTTTAAGAGTTGTCGATCAATGACAATGATGGACAAGCTATTGTCACAATCCTATATGAGTTTTATTTTAGGGAAAATGTCCCTTTTCACTAATTCTAGGGAAGTTTTTTTTTCCTTACACCACTCACTTTTTTTTTCCTACTCACTCACAATAACTATTTTTTTAGACTATTTTGCCCTTACTCCTTTGTCAATTTGGGCCGAATTATTAGCCTGTACCGATCATCAGCTTTGGCTCGGCTACAATATGAGAATTTTCATACCGTCGGCATATGATATACCGACCTAGTTGTACACATACGTATATCTATACATAATAATATGCAACACAAAATGAATTTTGCAAGCAAAAATTTTTAACAATACACGACAAATGGCTCAATCCAAAGTTTTGTACATTAAGTTTCAAAGAATTCAAATTGGTACATGAACTGACACACTTTTAATATATGACGTCAATAACACCGTTATATTTGCGTGCAATTATTCATTTTTCAAAGAGTAATTTTGAGTTTTCCCCTCTTTATCTCTCCCTCCCTCCCTCCTTCCCTCTCTCTCCGTATTTTGAGAAGTATGTGCGGAGGAGCGGTGGATTGAATCTGATTAAATCTGACTGAAGTGGTCACTGCAAACTTGTGAAGTGTGGTGGTCGACTGCGGTGGTTGAAGCCGGTGATCGACTGAGGTCACTGAGAGAAAGGCTGGGTTTTGTATTGAAGAAGAGATTGAGGGAGAGAGGCTAGATCTGGGCAATTCGATCTTAAGCTATTTTCTTCATTCTTATTCTTATTATTTTTTTTTAATCAATCCTTGAAGTGATGGATTTACCCGCACAAATTTGACGGAAAACACACAAACTAACAGAACATGTAACAACATGTACCAAATTTAGGTCGTGTTTTGAAAGTCATGTACTAATTTGAGTTCTTTGAAACTGAATGTACAAAACTTTGGAGTTGGCCGGCCATTTGTCATATACTGTTCTTAAAAAATTTTGCTTTCGTAAGAGGTCGAATCTCACCTCTCACCTCTTACAAACCAACTCAAGTCTTAACCACTACACCACAAGCTACTCTTCGTTACAGTATATACAAACGTTATATTTATGACTTCATATACAATATAAGTAAAACAAAACAAACACAAAAAGAAAGAGGATTCATCCTCATCTCTTTTATCCTCATCTCTTTCTTCCCGTGTTTCATCCTCTTCTTTCTTTTATTTCTTCCGTCTCTTATTTTTCTCCTTCATCATCATCATCATCATCATATCACCATCACCATCATCAAATCCTTATCATCAGTGTCATCAAATCCTTATCAATAATCCCATTAACAGAGCAATTGGTTGTCTGCAACTGGAATATAATCAATACAGTAATTGGTTGTCTCCAACTAGAACATAATCAATCAGGCTTTTCTCTAATCTATCTATTCCTTAATCTTCATCCTCTAGTCGATCTATAATGTATGGTACCCAACTCCAAATTCACATTGGCATCCCAATTTTGTCTCATTGGTTTTTTAGAAATTGGTTCTCTCTCTAAGCAGCACCATTAGATCATCCATGCGGCTACTAACCGATAGCAAACTGAGATCTCAGTTACCAACTAGTCGGTACATAGATTATATCAGACGGTAATGGTTTCAAAATTTGGCCACTGACAGAGGTCGGTTCAGTAGGCTAGCTGTTGACAAGAAAATGCCTTGGTTCAGTACTGAGGCCAGCCCTAGAAGAGAGAGAAGCCATAGGAGATTTGGCTGGAATCCGTTCACCGAGTGCTGGATTCTGGCAGGTCACTGGTCACCGAAATCTAGTGACCGGTCCCCAGATTTTTCAGAGAACTTCGCCGGAGGTCCCCAAAGAGGTTGTGTGAGATCTCATAAGTCACAGGAGACTTTTATTGGCCCCCAATAAAACTAATAGAACTTTATTGGGGGGGGCAGTAAAAGTTTATTGGGGGAAATGAGACTAACCTCCCTAAAATTAGACAAATAAAATTTTGATTGAGGAAAAAGATGAGGGTATTACATCAATCCAAAACCTTTATCGCGGGGAAATAAAACCAAAAAAATTTGGGCACTCAGAAGGGGACTAATCTCTCTAAAATTAGATAAATAAAACTTTGATTGAGGAAGAAGATGATGATATTACGTCAATTCAAAACCTTTTATTGGGGGACAATAAAATTTCAGGGACCCTAAACCACAAGTCACCATAAACTTTTATTGCCTTCCAATAAAACCCAATAAACTTTTATTGCACCCCAATAAAATAAGCTTTTATTTGAGGCAATAAAAGTTTATTGGGGGGAAGAGAGACTAATCTCCCCTAAAATTAGACAAATAAATCTTTGATTGAGGAAAAAGATGAAGAAATTACATCAATTCAAAATTTTTTATTGTGGCACTATGCCAAAAAAGCTATCAGACAACAGAGTTCAGACGACAGAATGGTCAATTTCTGTCGTCTGAGTGTTTCAAACTAAACTCAGACGACACATAAATTAAATCTGTTGTCTGAATACAATAAGAAACCATGCTTGTTTCATTTTGAAGATATGGTCAGACTCAGACGACACTTAAATGTCGTCTGAAAAGATGAAAATTTTCTTAGCAGAAAGTTTAGATTTCCCTCCAACAAGATTAAGTCTTTTCCCTCCCAAATGCCCAAATCCTATCGGTGACTAATCAATGGAAAACTATTCAGACAACAGAGCCAAAAAATTCTGTTGTTTGAATAAGGTGAGTTTGATTTTTTTTTATTTTAAGTCTCTTTTGACATATCACAAAACCTAGCTTCGTGTTTTTCATTCCCACAAACATTACCTCTGTCTAAAACTCTCTTAGCAACCAGAAACTCAAAGCTCACAGCATCTTGAGGAAAACTTAGCCATCTATACCTCTCGAAAATCGGCCATCTCTCAAATCTAAGAATCCTTACCCAAAACGCGAAAGAGGTGAGAGAACCCTATTTTCGGGGTTGCAAGTCAAAACGCGAAACGCTCCGTCACTCTCTCTTCTGGGTTTTGTCGCTCCGTCGCTCTCTCTCTCTTTTCTACACTCTCCGTCGGCTAGTCGCTCTCTCACTATTCGACAGGCTCTCTCTAGATCAGTCGATTGACTCGATTCTCAGTCTCTCTCCGGCCAACTCTTTAGCTCTCCAGCTCGGAGGTAAACTCGATTCTCAGTCTTTCTGGATTTTACTCTCAATCGAATTTATGGGTTTTAGTCTCACAATCTCACAATTTCTGGGTTCACACTTTTTAGGGCTTTCTAGGTTTGATTTTGGGCTGGATTTCTGGGTTTGATTTTGGGTTGGGTTTCTGGGTTCAAGGCTTCAAGGCTTCAAGGTCGGTGATTCTTCAACCTCGAAGCTTGGTGATTCTTCATTCTTCAAGCTCGATTTCTGGGTTCAAGTGGTGATTCTTCAAGCTCGATTTCTGGGTTTTGGATTCGGTGTTTCTGCAAGCTCGGTGAGTCTTGTTAAATTGCTAGGCATTGAGTGATTTCACTGATTTGAGTCATAATTGAAGTGATTCTGGCCTTCTGCAAGCTCGGTGAATGTTATAAACTTAATTGAATTGTAGTTGTGTATCTCATAGTCAAGCTTTGGATTTTGGACTGTGGTGTTCTGATTCATGATTGTTGGAGCTGTTTTGGACTTTGCTTACTAGCTGCATTGTTTTGAGATGATGATATTTGTCCTCTGTATCTATTTTGGATGGGAATTGAATTAGTTGATTAATTGAATTGCATCTGTTTTGGCCTCTGTGAATGGGAATTGCATCAATTGATTCATCTATTTTGCATGATTAGTGATTGATTACTGCCTATGCTCAGTTTTTAATTATGCTCTATTATGGACTTTTTGAGTTTTTGGTAATTCATTTAAGTTTTGAATTAGGCTCAGTTTTGGTAAACTGAATTGCATATATAGAAATGGTCAAATGGCTGATTGGTTGTTGAATGTTGAATATATAGACTTCCTAATCGTTCTTCGGTTAAAATTTCATAAAATTCCAGTCTGTTTTGAAGTCTACATGATTTTCTCAATTTGGGATAGAGGTACAGGATTTTCTGCCTACAGAATTAAAGAACGCCTTGCAGTTGTCAGTTGAAAGGCCAAATGATTTATTTCAGTCTTCAAATTTTTTTTGGGATGTTTATCTTTGTGTTTAGTTTCTTTTTACAAATTTTCAAGAATTTATATCTTATAGTTATTTTTTTAAAATTCGAAAATCATTGAACCATGCCTGTTTAAGTTGAGACATTTGTTTCGATTGCAGTTTGAAGGGAAACTTTTGGGGTCCATGGAATGATGGTTTTGTTCTCAAATTTTTAACGTGTTCTAATTGTTGAATCTTAAATGGTTTTGTTAAATTTCAGTAATTTTAAGATGGTATTGAAACCTATGGAGTTTTTGGAATTTCCATTGACAGTGACAGTTTTATTTCTGGGCAGCAACAGTGGTCGTTTTTGGAAAATTATTTGGACTAGTTTTGCTCTTCTTTTGACTTGATATTTTGACAGTAGATACTTGAGGTTGTTTAGTTTTATCTTGTAAATTTTTCAAGGGGTTTAGTTTATGAGTGTAGCAAGTGAGATTTTTCATTTGGACATAGGTCCTGCTAAGGTGCTTTTAATGCAGATTGTAAGGTGCTTTTAATGCAGATTGTAAGTTCTGATGCAAAAACTTCATTGAGATGGCTTATTTCCTTAGTTCCATCCACAGAAGATGGCTTATTTTCAGCTTTGATTCCATTACCTCTGTTGTTCATTGGGTAGCTGCATTAAAAATATCAACCTGGATTAGTAAATGGGTTTAATTGATGTTTTGAGGATGTCTAATAAGTTAAATATTGACAAAACTATTTCAATCATTCTTCACTTTGGTATGCTCTAGAATGTTATGCATTTATGCAATTTTCTGATATTTGCATTTTTTGTCTGCCTAGGAGAACTATTATGAGTTTTAGTCCCATATTTGGGGAAGTTTGGAGCAATGTTCAGAAACATGTGCTGAGAGTTTAGGTGAGACATTCTACACTGAGGCAATGAATACTTATGTCGAGTAAATTATTTTCAGTTTTTGTTTTACAAAGAAGCATAGAAATGAGGTTTCAAGTCCTTTGCAGCTTGGAAATTGGACAATTTCATAATCTTGCTGAGCTTTTCCATAATGGGGAAAAGTATTTGTTCTGATTTGAGCTATGTAGTTGACTTAATTGATTCTTCTGAGCTACATATATATAGGCTGACAATTTTGAGGTCCATTTTCTGCCTAATCGTTCATCAATCATGGCCTTATGACAAAGGACAGTTGCTTATTAGTTAACATGCATTCATGTTTAAAATGCATGAGTTTATGATTTGGAGCAAGTCCATATTTAGTACTTGAGATTGTATCTGATATGATTTCGGTTCTTGGTATGGAAAAGTTTAAACAATTTGAATCCATTGAATTTTTGTAATCAATTTTTTTTTAACTTTCCTTCATATATAGAGCTTACTGGTGTTTTAACTTAGAGTTTGAAACTTCCCCCCTTCAGTGTGGTTATCAAAGACTAATGATCATGACTTACTATGTAGCTATGTGGTCTGAATTTGAAATTAGTACAGTGTCTGAATTTAAATTTAGTTGTATGGCAGTTGTGACCAAGTGACTAGATAGCTTATCAAAATTGCAATTTGATCTTTTTGTTTTTTTTATTAGTTGTTCATTCCAAATTGTGTATGAAGATGCATTTAAGCATGAAAGAGAGAACATAAATTTTGATTGAAGTATATGATAAACTGATAATATAGTGATATAAGCATAGACCCATTATACATCATCTTAAGTTTTTTCCACTGCAGTGTATAGGTTTGCTGACTGCGGTGCATAAGGACTACTCTACTATATATATGATATCAGAAGCAGGTGTCCAATCCCAGCCTGAAGGTATGGATAGTTTCTTTTCTTGTTATCTTTAGTTAATGTATTGCTTGCTTTGTCTTTTCGTCAATCTTAGTTCTCTTTGTGAAAAAAGTATCTATTTAAGTCATTCATCTCATCTCCATGAACTGATGTAATTGCATTGAACTTTTTTTGACTAATGCTTTTTGTTTACTTAGAATAGTGTAAATTGAGAATGAGTGTGTGAAGAGTAAATTATTTTGTACTGGTCTATATATATGCATACAGAACATTTTGTCACTTCATAAACCAAAGAGCAACATTTTTTTAATCAAATGTACAATTTCCCTTGCTACTTTTGCTACCAAAAGTGAAAAGCTTTTCCAGAAGATTCATTCTATCGGCTTAGACAAAGTAACCAAAAGAAATGCATTTGCTTGCGAGAAGAAAAGTGTTTCATTGAGTGCCTTTGAATTTTTTATTTTTTGGTAATGGTTTTTCAATTTCATGCTAGGATATGTCTGCTGGAGCAAAGGACAACTTCCAAAACCAGTTTTGGGCTGGAAACCAAGATAGTGGCAGCAACCATTCCTTTTATGATGTCGCTGCTAATCCAGATTCGTATGGCAAAGGCACCAGATTTTTGAGACAAGTAGAATAATGTATAATGTAGTTTTACTATATCTAATGTATCTATAACGTAATTTCGATGTAAATTCAACCATATCAATAGTATACCCGCAGCACTGCGCGGGCATTTTGCCTAGTAGGAATATAAATGTGACATTTGAAATACCATGCAATCACTAAATCAAAGTCAAAATATGTTGTTGGAGCTACTTAAGAACAACAGAATTTAGGAAAAATCTATTGTTATATTCCCACTCAAACAAAGAAAAATGTGGTCTCACAATCAAAAGAAAGACAAAAATATATAAACTTATGTTGACTCAAAATAAAAACAACGACATATAATTGTATTTTAAATGAATGTACAACAACAAATAATTGTTTTGTGTTAGTAGTTTAACTAACAGTTAACTGTTAGTTATTTTCTCACTCAAACAACAGAAAACTGTGGCCTTACAATAAAAACAACGACAAAAATATATAAATTTTCGTTGACTCAAGACAAAAACAACAACATATAATTGTATCTTAAATGAATGTACAACAACAAATAATTGTTTTGTGTTGGTAGTTTAAATAATAGTTAATTGTTATTAGAATACGAAACAAACAGCAGAAAACTGTTGTTGTAAGTCATTATAAATAACAGATAACTGTTGTCTGAATTCTCTAACAGACAACAGATGACTTGAAAACCTTCTGTCGTCTGAAGAATCAGACGACAGAGGAAATCTGTCGTCTGATACCCCAAGAGACGGCACCGTACTAGACAACAGAATTTTTTTTAATCAGACGACAGATCTCCTCTGTCGTCTGATAGCTTTATTGGCATAGTATGGGGCATGTTATATATACACACACACAGATTCTATCCAGAGCGAGGTCTCACTCTGAAATTAAAATGTGCTTTTAGATTTTAGGGTCACTTTTCAGTCGCATATCCATATCTCGACCATTCAGTTTTTAGGTACTAAAGTATAGATTATCTCTGCAAAATTTTAGCCAAATTAATAGTCATTAAGGTATTGATTACTGCCTTAAAGGTAGTACGGTTCAGGTTAGACAGATTCAGTTCGTCCATTGGTTTAAGCGAGTTAGATACCTTAAAAGTCATCAATTTGGCAGAGATGATCTATACATTAGTACCTAAAAACTGAACGGTCGAAATGTAGATATGAGACCGAAAAGTGACTCTAAACTTAACCTCGCACTTTAATTTCATAGCAAGGCCTCGCTCTGGATAGGATATATATATATATATATATATATATATATAACACAATCCGTCTCAGGAACGGATTTCCATTTTTTTACTACTTTTTTTTTATCACATATTCACATCTTAACCTTTCAGTGTTTAAGTCTTAATGTATAGATCATTTCTGCAAAATTTCAGCCAAATTGATGATCGTTAAGGGATTCAAAACTGCAATTTACACGAACAAACCGAATCTATCGAACAGGAACCGTTCGTGTACATTGTTGTAAATTGCAGTTTTGAATGTTTTAACGATCATCAAATTGGCTGAAAATTTGTAAAAGTAATTTATAAATTAGGACCTAAAAACTGAACGGGTAAGATGTGAATATGTAATCAAAAAGTGGTAAAAAAGGGAAATCCGCTCCTTAGCTAAGGATCGAACCTCCGGTTCCTGAGCAAAATCCTCTATATATATATTCCTTAGGCATAAATATCAGAAATACAACGGTCACTAGCCACAGAAAACATCACTAGGAACAACCAGACATGATGCCAATACCTCACACTTGTGGTATCGGGAATCTCCAACCTTCCCACATTGCAAATGAGGGGAACCTCACTCCCCAGACACATTATAAATGGACATTTCCATCGCCATCTCGAGGTAACGGTTTACTATCTCTTTCATAATTGTCAACTTCTTAAAACGATACTAACTTAGGCATCTTATAATGATACTAATGATATCCCCTGTCTCCCCTTTGACCTTCGTTCATCTTTCAGGTTGACAAGAGGCGAGAGCGATAGTAGACACATCATCCCGCGGTTTTGCTAGTCCATATCATCCCATTTTTACCACACAAACATTTGGCACCAGAAGGAGTTCCCCTATCATTGTTTGGCATAACATCACAAGCTTACCAATGACTAGCAGCAACCCCAATAACGATACCAACAATGACCAATTGATTACACGCATTTCTATACATGTAATTATATAAATCACTAGAAATAAGATAATCCTTGAGCCAATTATAATGTATCAATCCCATTTTTATTTATTTTGTAGAAATAAGCGGAGTTGCGAAAAGTATAATAAAAATGAGCAAAATTGGAGTAATTTGGAGTCTTGACAAAAGAACGAAATAGTTTACGTGGGTCAAGCATGGTCAAGGCCATTAAAAGAGTGTCTCTGATAGTATGTGCGGAATTCCAAGAAAAAGAGAAAAGAATTGAAGGGAGAAAAAGAAAGAAAATAATAATAATAATAATAATAATAATAATAATAATAATAATAATAATAATAATGCTTAATTAATTAAGTTAATTAATCAATTGATTAGTTACTTAATATGCATCTTAATTATGCTGACCTTAATTAAGCAAGCTTTTCTTTTTCCTTACGTGGCAACCATCAGATGACCCATTTCTTTCTCTTCCTACATGGACCAGCCACCAAGTTACACCTCATCATCTCCTCCTTTTCTTCTTGTTGAGACCACACACAAGCAGAACACACCTCAATTAATCATCCAACCCTCTATCTCACAAACGAATGGCCACCAACCCACTATATATATATTGTTGAAGTAAATTGAGATTGGAAATTGGTCTACTCATTTCATTCCATAACCCCTTTATATAGGGAGAGAATTACAATGGAAAGAACAATTACAATGATGACATTAACTACTGATTGGTTCGTAATTCATGCTGATTGATGTTAATCGGTAATTGCTTGATTCCCTCTCCGTCAATCACTTTGACGAAGGCACACAATATGTTTTTCCTTTAACACTCCCCCTTGTGCCAAGTCAAAGACGAAATGGTGCATGAGTTGTTGCCTCACTAAAAACCTTGCCAAGTAACAATAAAACCCTGTGGGACAAAAATACACCTTGGTCAAAGGAAAAGCACAACGCACCTTTTACATTTGAGTATGACATGTGTGTGTTAGACTCCCCCTGATACTTACATTAATCTAGGGAGCTTGGAAAGTCTTCGCATTCCTATGCTTTTCACATGTTTCTCAAATGTGTCCTTAGGCAATGATTTGGTGAACAAATCTGCCACATTCTCCTCAGACCTTACTTGATTCATTTGAATCTTGAGGAGAGTCTGTTGTTGCTGATTGTAGGACAACTTTGGCGATATGTGTTTTGTGTTATCACCCTTAATATAACCTAGCTTCATCTGTTCGATGCAAGCTGCATTGTGTTCGTAAATGCAAGTAGGCTCTTCAGTGGTAGAACTCAAACCACTAGTCCCTCGAATATGTGCAATGATAGTTCTTAATCATACACACTCAAGAACCGCCTCATGTAGAACAATGATCTCTGAGTGGTTCGAGGATGTAGCCACAAAGGTTTGCTTGGTTGATCTCCAAGATATCACCGTGTTCCCATTGGTAAATACATAACCAGTTTGGGAACGATATGTGGGTCAGATAGGTATCCAACATCAGCAAAACAATTCAAAACGTCATTTGGCGTTTTAGTATAGTGAGTGGCGTTTTCGCCATCAACATTTCCTTTAGGGATTGCAGTTCCATCTGCGGTCCCTCTTGTCTCTCTGTAGGGAAAGAACAGTCCCAAGTCAATGGTTCCTTTTAGGTATCAAAAATGTTCTTGATACCATTCCAGTGACGCTGCGTTGGCGCTGAGCTAAATCTAGCTAACAAGTTCACTGAGAATGCAATGTCTGGTCGAGTAAAATTGGACTAAGTACAATAATGCGCCTATTGCACTTAGATAGGGAATTTCAGCTCCCAACACCTTTTCGTCATCTTCCTTTGGACGAAATGGATCTTTCCTTGTATCCAAGCTTCGACCGATCATGGGAGTGCTAGCAGGATGTGCTTTGTCCATGTTATATCGCCTGACTTTTGGACATATGCAGACTGGTGGATTAATATTCCACAAACTCGGTGTTCTAGTTCAAGACCTAGATAGAATCGAGTTTTCCCAAGATCCTTCATCTCAAATTCAGATTTCAAGTAGCTCACGGTTTCTCTTATTTCATCAAGAGTACTAGGTATGACATATACTACTACAATTTCC